>JAOSBK010032303.1:0-11692 GCA_027568895.1 Erythroxylum shatona | reverse complement strand
ATCCACCAGAAACACCAAAGCAGAACATGGACATATCCACATTTCTCATTTATTAGTTCTAGTCTTCTAAGAAAAGTTCGGGGTCCAACAAAAGAAGAGAAAACAAGTAAGAGTTCATCTTTTCTAAGCTTTCAAGAGAGATTTTGAGGTTGTTTAAGAAGAGAAAAAGGTAGAAGAAGAGAAGAGCTTTCATTAGAGTAGAAAAACTCTTCATTTGGTGAAAATTCAAGGTAAGGTCTTACTTAATCTTATGGATTTTTGGAAGGATTTTAGTTCAGAAGCTTAGGAATGCATGGGTTTAACCATTTTATGATCAATTTTATGCGTATGTTTATTTGGTTCCTCAAATTAGAATTCCTATTGAACTGGGAATTTTTTCAATGTTAAGGGAATCAAGAGAGGCAAGAGGAGCATAAGGAGAGACATTTTTGAGTCTTTAAGCAAGGAATTTAAGGTTGGTTTATGTTTATAATTGATTAATGAGTCATAACTATCTTTTCAAATTTAAGAACATTAAATGATTTCAATTGTTTTATGAACTTTACATTATTATCTTTGAATGATTGAGAAATTGTCATATGTTTAGTATATGAATTTCTATTGATGAATTGTGAAATGGAAATGGAAATGACATTCAAATTATTTCGTACTCTTGAAAAACATGGTTTCAAAATGTGCCTTTTGGGCAATCTGTTTTCAAGTTATGAAATACATATTATGTGGGTTTGTGATAGTCTGTTCTATTATGTCAAGTGCACTTTGACTTATTAAAGGCTTCTCCCACCTGTCCGCTAGTAGCACGGAGCTCCTTTATGGACTCCCTCATGTTTACGACTACACAAGACCATTATGTGAAATTGCGATAGTACATTCTGTGAGAATGTGTTAGTACGTTCTATTTACGGACCTATCTAAACTATTTCTGATGTGACTATATGATTAGAATGTGTTGACATGTTTGATAAATGCATGATTTATGTGTTTATGAATTGCTTGATAATGTGAGAATTTGGGAAATATGTGTTTTATAGATTTGATGCGAAATTTTTATAACATTGATCATTTTTAATGGTTTTTCTTATTTCTGATTAAAAACTTGTTACCCATGAGTTTTTAAGCTCACACCTATTCTCCTTCCCATATTCAGGTGATGAGCAAGAGATCGAGTAGTCAAGAGTCACGGCATCACTCCGAATTTGCATACTTTTGTATTTTAAGCTAGATTTTGTAAACATAAGGCTTTAGTCACATTTTAAGTATCTTTTCTATTTTGGATTTTGCGAAACAATGTATTGTGGCTTGAAATGCCCATTAAAGCCTTTTAAACTCTTATCTTTTGATGTTAATGAAATATGATTGCATTTTTGCTCATGACTTTCACAGTATGTACATTGCATTTTTAAGCTTTCATATGCGCAAAATTTGTGTTATAAGTTCAGGGGAAAAACTATATTAATCTAGGCTGAATTAGACAAAGTTGTCTTCAAGTTGTAGCTTATCTACCTAGCTTTCCATTTTGGATATCGGAGTTGAAAGATATGATCATTATAAGTTAGTGATGCTACATAGGAATGTATGGATGATGAGAATTTGTTGTATGTGATGAATCAATTGAGTTGAGATTTAAGAGTTTAATGAAATAAACTTGGTAGTTGCATTGATATGAAGTGATATTGCACTAGAAGAGTTGAATTTGGGAAGATTATGAGTAAACGTGATGTTAGAATGGATGTGGGAACCATTGGGAATGCTTTGAAAGGGCTTATGTTTCACCTATATCCAATGGATAGACTTTAGTTCCATTAAATGGACCTTCTTGAGTCTAAAAATGTCACCAGCCCAGTCCATGTCCATTAAACGGACATACACTGTCCATTAAGCATAGAGGTGTATGTCTTTTTAACTGACATACACTGTACACTTTTGAAAATTCACAATTTTGACCCTGTAGATGATAAAATCTCTCTTCTAGCCTGCATGAAAATTTTATATCTCGAAGTCCTCTTCGAAACCATTCTAGAATGACCTTAATCTGACATCTCTAGTGAAATTTATGCCTAATGTCCCAAAACAGGTATATTTATAAATTGTGGGCTCATCGATGCTTTTCTACAAGACATTTAGGCTTCAAGGAAACTTGAAATGTACCTAGTAGTGAAAACACAAATGAGTGATATGTTAGGTTGATGTTTGAGGACATAAACATAAGAATGGAGTGTCGTATATCCATAGATCAAATAGGAAAATTTTGGGATGTTATGAGATTGAAGATGAACTGATGATGACTAATGAGAGTTCATTAAAGCAACCCTATAGGGTAATATGCAAACTCACGTTTTATGACTCCGGAGTTGGACTCCAGAAATGGGGTCCAACAAAAATCAATTCCATACACCCCACCACTAAGTATTCCACGATAATGACCTTCCTCACCATTGTGGATTAGCTTATTCGTAGTAACTAGGTGATGAGCTCACTCGTAGGATATGATCCAACAATAATCCACAAACATCACATGCATAACATCAACTCTCAAACCTTATTTTGGAATTCTAGAATAATTCCAGTGTTTAATTTTTTTCAAGATTTTCATTTTCACAAAGGAATAAGTTTGAAATTTTCATATTTCCCAATCTAATCTAGTTCAATTTTTCTTTTGGGTTTTTCATATGTGCAATTTTTGCAAAAATTGATATAAATTATTTAGATTGTTATTTTCAATTTCAAACTTTAAGATCAAAAACAATCGAACAATATGATCAAATCATAGAATTAAAGTCGGCTTTGATACCACTTTTCGAAAATTAGGATGAGATTCAATCTTAACCTCATTGGAATAATTATGAAAACTTTTCATATTTTGATTTCTCAAAAACTAAGATCACTTAAACTCTATTAAATGATTAATAATTAAATAATAATGGAGGATAAATCTTAATTCATACCTTAATTCGAAGCTTGATCATATTCTTGTCACATTCATTGAATTATTTCCAAAATCAATCCATCTCAATCATGATAGCTGCATAAGTGTCTAACCTCTAATAGTATCTATAAAATAGGTTGATAGAATTCTGTAACTCTTACAGAGAAGGTTAAGCAAGAAGTGCTAGCTCTATTAGAGCTTATGCCTATTTATAATAAGTTTTGGACATTTTAGTAATCTTATTTAAATTAAATTCTAATTTCAATTATCCTTAATTATAATTACAAATAATTCTAATTAAATACCAATTATGCTTAAATAAGATATGATATTTCATATTGTCCTTATTTATTAAATATTTCATATTTATATATAAAGTTTCTCAAACTTTACAATGATTAGAAACTATTTAGGGATAGTACGTAAATTTAATATAAATCTCATAATTATAATCTCATTATAATTTCATTTGCGAGATATAATTATCTTATAGACTTTATCATATATATCTAAACATATACATGATAAAGAATGTCTTTAAATTATTTTGTACAATATCTATTAATAAACTCTTCCATAGAGTTCCCAAGCCAGATTTAGATGTCTTCCCTTCCTACACAAGGAATATAACTAAGTAACGTTGTAATCAAGGCTAAGGGGACATTACTCCAATGGTCATTATTTATTTACCTATTCACCCTTAAATGCTCTGAGATATCCTATAAATGGTTTAACAATGGGGATTATATTAGAGGACCAATGTTGCTCCATTTATCATATAATAGTGTTGCTCTTTCCCTACTTACAATTCTACATTTGATATACACTACCAAGTTTCTTCTTAATTTTAATAGTTAAGACATAAAGAAGGAGCGTAAAGGCTTTGGTTTAATTTCCTATATAATTCTTCTTTTAAAGAAGGAAGTATGAATCCACTCCTTTAATTTTTCTCTCTTATTAGACAATTAATTTATTATTATGATAAATAAGTGAATAGAATAAGAGAATGTTAATAGTTAATATTTATTAATTACTTACTACTTAAGTTATCAAATTAATTTAAGGGTTGATTTTTGTAAATTATATTATTAATATATTCAAAATAAAAAGGATTAACCAAATATGAATTATATTTATTCAAAAGAACATTTATAAGTCTTAAAACTAAATCTTATTAATGTTTAAAAATTACAACTTTAGACATAGTTAATTAAGATGATATAAATCACTATAATATATAAGGATAACAAATTATAAAGTTTCAAATTTTCCATATATAATTTTTGAGCATCAAACAAGTGACCATGTTTCAAATTTATAACTTGTATTATATTTATTATAGAAGGTTTAAAAATTACGATGACAAAAACAAAGAATTATGTAGCTCCTCCAATTATCAATCTTTACATTGTTTTACAAGCCACATTAATAAAATGTTAATGAAGATAATAATTTTTAAAAATTTTAATTATAAATTTTAAAAATAATTAAAATTTTTAAAAGATCAGACACTAAAATAAAGAATTAGCAATTATCAATTCTTAATTCCTTATTCCATTACAAAATAAAATAAATATATATGTGATATCTATTTTCACAATTATAGGTGTTAAATTAAATTCATTATGTTTTATGAAAACTTTATTTATACATATATATGTTTTCATGTGGGTCTATCAGGAGCAACTTCTCTACTTGTTAGGAATAAGGTTATATACTTCTGGACCTCTTTGGACCCAACGTATCAATAGGACTTTTACTGGGATGTTATTGTCATTGTTGTTGTTCTGTACTCTATGAAAACTTATAAATTCAATTTATGATTCATTTATTTTTGTGATACACCTAATTTATATTTGTTATTCTTTAGATTGTATTATATGTTACATATGGTCTATTATATAACATCTCAAATCATGCAAAATGGCATAGAGCATTCACAAGAATTAAGTACAAAAACTAATAAATCAACTTATAAACAATATCATTTAATTAAAATATGTCAAAAGATTACATCTAAACTTTAAATCAAAGAAATTAACCTCCCATTCATACAAAAGAACAAAAAATCATTTTTACTACATTAAGCTCAAATACGATAAATCAATATGAAATATTATCCAAAGATATCAAATAGATAAAGCTAAATAAAGTGGAAATAACTATACAAACCACAAGGAATAAGCTTTACAAATTACTTTATTCTTACTCTATGAGCTTAATTTGAAGAAAAATGTCTTCAAGTTGGCTAGTGTTACAAAGGTTTTTCTAAACACCAAACTTATACTGAAGTTGTGTCTACTCCTTTACACTAAAATCTCACTTTTGTCTATTTAAGCAAGATTGAGCTTTCCCACATGATCATTAACTAATAAAACCTCGTTCTTGAATGCCTCATGATCTTCGAAATTAATTCTCACACTCAAGTATGAATACAACAAAAGTATTAAATAATCATAGGCAAAAATAAAAATATAAGAGCTACAATAAAAAAACTAACATTTAGTACTTCCCTAAAAATATACAAAGGAATGCTCCCTCCCTCAATGTGTTCCCTTACCTTTTATCTCTTTTCTCCCAGGAACAAGGCTCAAATAAACTATTTATAAGCACCTTTGACTTTAAAATTTCGAATTATAATTAAATTGAATTAACTAGATCACCTCTATCCTTATCAGACAACATCACATTAACCAATTGGATGACACCTCAATCCAAATAGGTCTCTATCTAAAAAGATTTAGCTATATCATAACTTACAAGATAAGAGATTACATTTAACTCAGAATAATACATACATATACATAAAGAACTCTACTATCTTCAGTGATCCTCCTATATGTTTTTTATCTTTTAGAGCTGATGTATAACTATTATGATCTTATCTGACACATCATCCAAGATCTTCCTTTGATCTCTATCCATTGATGACGAGTTATCCAAGTCTAAAGCCTTTCATAGCACACCGGTCTAGTCCTATGCTTACCTATCTCAAGTACATTAGTTATGGTCCATCTATTTAAGCCTAAATTAAGTTTTTAGAGCTCTCATATGCCACCCTCATGCAAGTGATCTAGCTACCTTCAACCCTAGGTCCATCTCAAGTTATCTTTTGGTCTCACATCTGAATCTTGCATCTTGTCGACAATTTTTGCCAATGTGCACTAATGTATGTCAACCCTTTGACAATGCCCATATTTCTTACTACTTGTAAGTATTTGCCTTGTTCCATCGTTCCAATATCAAAATTTGGTCTAGGATCTTCAATACTGGTGCAACTCTGCAATTAGGAATTAAGGGTCCAAATACACCCCTATAGAAAAGCTTGATGCCCTCATTGAAATAATTTTGAGCACTTCTCTGAATGTGGTTCTCTCGAAGAGTCCTTAGTTATTGGCACATCTACAACATACCATATTCACTCTTTGCTAACTTTATCCTTGTTTTTGTTTGAACGGCCTTTCATAAGGCTTATGAAGCCCAAAAAAGCATAACTATTAAGGTAGAATTCTTTTATCTTGTCATCCTCTCTTTTTCCTTGATTTTTTTGGACCATATAATTTGTTTGTTGTTGGATCGAGAAAAGAACGCATGCTATATTTGGAGAACCGGTAGTTTTTAAAACATTTTAGAAATCTTATTTGTAGCGGAAGCAATAAATCTAAATCATCATGCCAATCTATACATGATATGGTGTAAGGATAATATTAAACATAAACAAGATAGTGATATTACCAACTCCTTCGCTACAGTTTTAACTCCTCACTACGCTTTCCTCTTCTTCTTCTTGTATCCAAAGCCTTTTCTTTTGAATCCTTTTCTTTGTCAATCTATGCTCTCTTTGTTGTTGTATCCTCAACCAATTTGAGTTACCTCTTGTTCTTTCAGGACAACTTGGTTAATAAAATCCTTTGGTGGGAAAGGAGAAGAAATGTTTGGAGGAGATTTTCTTAGAAGAAATAAACAAAAAATGAGACTCTTCTCTTGCAAATTTTGACTCACTCATGCACAAAAGGAAAGACAGAGAGTCAAAACCATGCAAGAAAACCTTCTTACACACTCAATTTTGGTTATGCATAGAACGGAAGCCCAACATTCAATTATAGGCTTCTAAAACCACCATTTATATTTCTTACTTAGCTTGATAACCTTCCTTGAAGCCAAGTCGGGAATCTTATTGGACTTTGATAATTCAAACTCCAATAAACCTAGAATTAATTTAATCTCATTAGAATTAATTATAGTTTATTAACTTAATGTCATTCCACTAAATACAATTAGTTGAACTCTTGAATTATTAAATATTATAAGAATACATATTTTATGTCCAATTGCAAACCCTATTTAGAACCTTATTATAGCCATCCGCACAACAAAGGGTAAAATTACCGTTTTGCCCTTATGTTGGTTTTTCCTTCTAGATCTCTCATTTTACTTTATATGGTGATTAACACATAAGATCTCATCTTGGTGTTAAGACTTGATGGGTAGCTAGACCATCAAACTACTGGCGCCAGTTTAATCACCAAATCTTCTTAAAACATCTAGAAGTGATGATATCACTATAAACTCTTTATTTGAGTGAATGTTCCCTAATACATGTTTCAACTAATAATTCTAACATGTAGACACTAGATGGATACTCTGTAAAAATCTATTCTAATCATATCAAGAATTATAATGAAACACATATGAGTTCATCACTCATCAAGATTGTAGTTCGTAATAAAAGAATGCTAAAGTGTATGTTTTAAGATTAAAGAAACAACCTACTTTATTCTTAAAAACATATGTGATTCCAGATTCATTTAATAGTGCCATTATTGATAGTCAACTACTATCATGATATGAAACTCATGATTTTCTTGAAGTGAACTCCTTCACTTGGACGGAGATAAATTGCAACACTACAGTATAAACCATAATCAAGCAACCAACTTGATTATTCACCTGTGAATCAACTAATTTATATTATAATAATATACATGTTTCCCTTACATCTTCATATATATATGTACATTACTTACAAAAGAATCTTGGTATCTTATGAGTAGTTATATTATGCTCATATAAATAAAACCAAAATCTTTTGTTTTATTAATAATAAATATTTTTATTACAAAAATAAAGTAATTCGAAGAAGATTAAGTTATATATAAATACACTTGCTTTTCAGGGCATCATATTTACATAATCCCAACACCTACTACCAACTGCATCAAGATATATCTGACTCTCATCAATAGTCTCAGAGTTATGAGATTGTCATCCAATGCTTTATTGTATTTGGTCCTATTATTATAATTGTTTATGTTAATAAGTGATATTTTTAAGAATTAAGATCAAAAGTATAAATTTTACATACATGAACTTGTCTACATCGGCTGTTGATGAAGGTCACACCATCATGCTTCCTACCTATAAACTTTTCATGCATTAGAATAAATTGTAATAAGTGAATTGCAATTTACAAAAATTTTGGCAGAATTTCCTTTATTTTTATGATATTTACCCCTATTAGATAAAAAAATTTAACTCAACAGTACAACCATTAATAGCACCAAACATTTATAACATTATTATTCTCTATAATGCACATATATTTTCATGTTAAATTTCATATATCAAATTACGTTGAAATCAAATTTCATATATCAAAGTACAAAAATAAAAATATAAAGTTTTGATACTTACAAGTTGAAGTGCATGCTTCTAGTAGGTTAAAGATCCTCCCGTGTATACGGGTAGGCTCTTTTCGTCTGGTCCTTCACATCTATTGGTAGAATTATGCTCTGAAATGGATAAGGCCTCAAGTGATGCCCAATACTGCTGCCAACGACTCCATATTTCTTCAGATATTTATGGTGGTCATACACCATTCTTGTGTATCGAAGCAAGAAAGTCTTTATAATATGTACAAACTTGCCTATCCCATATCGTATAAGTTACAACATCAAATTTTGGATCTCAAAAAAATTCTTTCTAAAAAAATATTTAGTAAGTACTTATAAACGACAATATTTATCTAATGTATAAAATTTAGATAAAATAAAAAAAGATTAAAGAATATATCTTGTGTACCTCACTCCTGATAATAAAAATTCTTTGTCAGCTGAGAGACATTCTTCCATAAATAACCCTCAAGATCTATCCTCTCCTTGAACTTGGATAACATATTTCTTGAGCATATTCCAGACAAAACCAACCTAATGTATAAGTTATTTTAGATCATTTTCAAATAAAAATCTGTAACTTCGTTATAAACCTATGATGTTATCATGTATTACAACATTTTTAAAATTTTACTTACAAATTGTTGACAATTGTGATGTACGTTCTTCCATCAACTCCTTTAGCCCTAAGATAGAGGTCACCTCCTTCATTCGCGATGTTTGCCCTTGATATCTCTGTCGATATAAGGGTGGTGGATGGTGTAGGGCTAGTGGATAGTGTAACAAAGTTGCTAGATGGTATAACAACAGGTATAGAAGGAGATGCCTTATCTGGATGTGCAGTAGCATCTGTAGAATGTGATGCTTCACCTGGAAATGCACTGGCTTCTCTAAATCGTTGTAATCTGAGCCATGACTGCATCATATCCTGTTTTCTCTTTGGTGGAATATTTTAACATTAAATTTATATTTTATTGAATTTTCTAGTAATTAAACAATATAAATTCAATATATAACAATATATTGTTGATGTAATAATAGATTTATTCATATAATATTCTATTATAAACACAAATTAATCACTATCAGCACTTAATTATAAATCAAAATCATCACCATTTTCTTTTTCCGAAGAATTATAATCAAACTCAGGCTCATTTTCAGATCTCTCACCTTGCTCATCCTCTCTAGATGAAATATCAACATATTCATTATTCGGATCATTCAAATGTTCAATTCTCATTATATGTTACATATAATTATATGTTACATATACATTTATTTCATAAACATCTTTATGAAACACTTTACTTTTAATTATCTTTTTTTTCCTTTTCCATGTAATTCAAAAATACCTTTAGGTTTTACTTTGCATACGATCAAACAACTTGATTCATCTCGTCGTAACTTAGGAAAAGGGATATAATATACCTAGATCGCTTGAATCACTAACATGAAAGATTCAAATTGTCTTAATCTTTTTCACTGGTTGATTTTAACTAGATTGTATCGACTATGTACTTTTGTTCAAACATTAGGAGTTAGATCAAAACATTCACACTTAAATATCACACTCTATTTTATTAGCAATGCAAGGTACTTAATTTCAAGAATTTTATTTTAGTAATCCATCAATTCTCCCTATATGAAAACCCCACTATTTACTGTTGCCATGCTATGACCATGATATTCTGTATGAAATTTGTATCCATTAACAAAATACAATAGATGCGATTTAATAGTTCGTAAAAGTCCTTTCATAAGATTACATATGACCTTATTCTCTATTGGATTTTCTGAGGCCTACATAAAAAACAATTTATCACATTAAATATTATAATGTCATCTAATCACTTTGATATGATAATTTAACCATTTTAATGATTAGAAGTGAAACTTATATATTTGTCAAACCATCGAGGAAAGTGTCTTTCAACTTCTTTATTGATATCATCCTTTGTTTTTTTAGGCATTAGCTCGCGTAACCATTGCTCATATAATCTAAAAGCATTATTATGTATTTTAGTTGTGAACAATAGTAACTTTCAAAACTCAAATAATCTATTTCAAAATCAATTTAAACTCATTGCACGAAGGTTGAACCTCTTGACAATTTTATAAAATGTAACCATAGGTTCTTTTGCTATTAACATTCTTCTTGTTGAACGTCCATATGTTCGTCCTAGATATGTGAAAATGGATAAGTTACCATCAATATCACCGGTTTCTCTCCCATCGTCATTACGAGGAACTTTTCTTTCTCTTGTGTGCACATGTGACTCAAAATAATGTGATCAGAATGTACTTGCTTCCTTCACTAAATAAGCATTACATATCGAACCTTTAACTCTAGCCTTGTTTTTGATGTTTTTCTTCAAATGATGCAAATACTTATATTACAAATAGGGTTATTACAATTCTGTGATTAATACATGCTATAACATTTATTTAAATATTAACTATAATCATCTCTCAAACAAATACATCCATCGATATTGAACTGGACTGGCAAGTTTAGCCTCGAGTGCTAAATATACAGGTAGATGCTCCGTATAGTCAAAGAAGCTTGGAGGAAAAATCCTTTACAATTTGCACAAGATAATTGGAATTTCCCTTTCTAGTTTTTTATTTTAGCCAACTTTATTTCAGATGATGTTAAGCTTTTAAAAAACAAACTTAATTATGTTATAGCTTCCCAAACCTTATTTGGTAGCAACTCCCAAAATGCAATTGGAATTAGCCTTTGCATAAGCACATGACAATCATGACTTTTGATCCTAAATAATTTGTACTTCCTCAAGTCTACACACCTTGCCAAGTTTGAAACATAATGATTAGGAAAATGTTGGAGCCCCACCCTGGTGAGTCACGGGTCCGACGTTCTACGTGGTATTTGGACGCGCATCCCACGAGGGAGGAATTCCCCACCAGGTCAAACCTTAAACACGAACCCATTTCAATTATTTCCGAATAGATCTCGAAAGATTCACCCTAATTTCCCTCCTGAAATTTAAAAACCTAGGGCCCAAATTGAAATCCGATTCCTAAGCTAAAATGAAAATTTCATGCCTCTCGATTATTTAAAACTAAAAAC
>JAOSBK010032302.1:0-11695 GCA_027568895.1 Erythroxylum shatona | reverse complement strand
CAAAATGTCACGAAAATGCACATTCAAAAAACGTTTATAAAACATGACAAAAATGCACATTCTGTGACATTTTTTGGAAACGTGCATAAAACGTCCCGAAAATGCACATTCTGCGACATTTTTTGGAAACGTGCATAAAATGTCGTTAAAATGCACAATCAAAAAATGTGCATAAAATGTCGCAAAAGTACACGTTCAAAAAACATCACAAAAAAACACATTCTGTGATGTTTTTAACGTGCATAAAACGTCACTAAAATGGACATTCAAAAAACTTGCTCAAAACGTCATGAAAATGCACATTCTACGAAATTTTTTTGGAAACGTGCATAAAACATCACGAAAATGCACATTCAAAAAATTTGCATAAAACGTCACAAAAATGTACATTCTGAGAGGCTTTTTGGGAACTTGCATAAAACGTCACGAAAATGTACATTTAAAAAACGTGCATAAAACGTCACAAAAAATGCACATTCTGCGACGTTTTTTGAAACGTGCATAAAACGTCACGAAAATACACATTCAAAAAACAAACATAAAACGTCACAAAAATGCACATTCTGAGATATTTTTTGGAAACCTGCATAAAACGTCACAAAAAGGCACATTCAAAAAATGTGCATAAAACGTCACGAAAAGTGACATTCTGTGACCTTTTTTTGGAAACGTGCATAAAACGTCATGAAAATGCATATTATGTGACGTTTTTTGGATGTGCAAAAAACGTTATTGAAATGTACATTCAAAAAACGTGCATAAAATGTCACGAAAATGCACATTCTGTGTCATTTTTTGGAAACGTGCGTAAAATATCACAAAAAATGCACATTCTGTGACATTTTTTGAAAACGTGCATAAAACGTCACGAAAATGCACATTCAAAAAATGTGCATAAAACGTCACAAAAGTATATATGATGCGACGTTGTTTGGAAATATGCATAAAACGTCACAAAAATGCACATTCAAAAAACGTGCTTAAAACATCACGAAAATGTATATTCAAAAAAGTGCATAAAACGTCACCAAAATGCACATTCTGTGATGTTTTTTTGGAAACCTGCATAAAACGTCACGAAATTGCTCTTCAAAAAACGTGCATAAAACGTCACAAAAATGCACATTCTGTGACAGTTTTTGGAAACGTGCATAAATTGTCACGAAAATGCACATTCAAAAAACGTGCATAAAACGTTACAAAAATGCACATTCTGACATTTTTTGGAAACGTGCATAAAATGTCATGAAATTACACATTGCAAAAATATGCATAAAACATCACAAAAATGCACATTCTATGATGTTTTTTAGAAACGTACATAAAACAACTGAAAAATGCACATTTTGTGATTTTTTTGGGAAATGTGCACAAAACATCACAAAAATGCACAATAAAAAATGTGCATAAAAAGTCACAAAAATGAACATTCTGCGACGATTTTGGGAAACGTGTCACAAAAATGCATAATAAAAAATGCGCCTAAGACATCGTAAAAATGCACATTCTGTGACGTTTTTTGGAAACATGCATAAAAAGTCACAATAATGCACATTCTGTAACATTTTTTGGAAATGTCCTGGAAACGTCACAAAAATACACATTCTGTGACATTTTTGGAAACGTGCATAAAATGTCACGTAATTGCACATTCAAAAAACGTGCATAAAACGTCACAAAAATGCACATTATGTGATGTTTTTTGGAAACGTGCATAAAACATCACAAAAATGCACAATCAAAAAACTGCATAAAATGCCACAAAACTGCACATTCTGCGACTTTTTTTGGAAACGTGCATAAAATGTCACAAAAATGCACATTCTATGACTGTTTTGGAAAACGTGCTTAAAACATCACAAAAATGCACTTTCAAAAAGCGTACATAAAACGTCGCAAAAATGCACATTCTGTGACATTTTTTGAAAACGTCAAAAAAATACACATTCTGTGACATTTTTTGGAAACGTGCATAAAATGTCACAAAAATGTACATTCAAAAAATGTGAACAAAACATCACGAAATTGCACATGCTGCGATGTGTTTTGGAAACGTGCACAAAGTGTCACGTAATGCATATTCTGTGACATTTTTTGGAAACGTGCATAAAACAACACAAAAATACACTTTCAAAAAAAGTGCATAAAACGTCATAAAAATGCACAATCTGTGACATTTTTTGAAACGTGCATAAAATGTGACAGAAATGCACATTCAAAAAATGTCCATAAAACGTCACAAAAATGTACATGCCGCGACGTTGTTTGGAAATGTGCATAAAATGTCACAAAAATGCACATTCAAAAGGTGTGCATAAAACGTCACGAAAATACACACTGAAAAAACGTGCATAAAACTTCTAAAAAATGTACATTTTGTGACTTTTTGTAAACGTGCATAAAACGTCTGAGGAAACGTGCATAAAATGTCACGAAAATGCACATTCCAAAAATGTGCGTAAAATTTCACGAAAATGCACATTCAAAAAATGTGCGTAAAATTTCACGAAAATGCAAATTTGCATCAAACGTCCCAAAAATGCACATTCTGTGACTTTTTTGGAAACGTGCATAAAACGTAGCAAAAATGCACATTCGGTGACTTTTTTGGAAACGTGCATAAAACATAAAAAATGCGCATTCTATGACATTTTTCGGAAACGTGCATAAAACATCACTAAAATGCACATTTTGTGAAGCTTTTTTTGTAAATGTGCATAAAATGTCCCAAAAATGCACATTTTCTGTCATTTTTCGGTAACATGCATAAAACGTGAAGCAATCGCACATGCAAAAAAGGTGCAAAAAATGTCGCAAAAATGCACATTCTATCACGTTTTTTGGAAACATTCATAAAACGTCACGAAAATGCACAATCTGTAACGTTTTTTGGAAACGTGCATTAAACGTCATAAAAATGCACATTAAAAAACGTGCATAAAACGTCACGAAAATGCACATTTTATGAATTTTTTGAAAATGTACATAAAACGTCACAAAAATGCACATTCTGTGACAATTTTTGGAAACGCGCATCAAAACCTCACGTAAATGCACAATCAAAAAATGTGCATAAAACGTCACAAAATGCACGTTTTATGACATTTTTTGGAAATGTGCATAAAACGTCACGAAATTGCACATTGAAAAAACATGCATAAAACATCACAAAAATGCACACTCTATGACGTTTTTGGTAACGTGCATAAAACGTCACGGAAATGCACATTCAAAAAAATGCACATTCTGTGACATTTTTTAGAAATGTGCATAAAACGTCATGAAAATGCACATTCAAAAAATGTGCATAAAACTTCACGAAAATGCACATTCTGTGACGTTTTTTGGAAACGTGCATGAATCGTCATGAAAATACACATTCAAAAAACGTGCATAAAATGTCACGAAAATGCACATTCTTTGAATTTTTTGAAAACGTGCATAAAATGTCACAAAAATGCACGTTCTCTGACAATTTTTGGAAACGTGCATCAAAACGTCACGTAAATGCACAATAAAAAAATATGCATAAAATGTCACAAAAATGCACATTTTATGACATTTTTTGAAACGTGCATAAAACGTCACAAAATTGCACATTCAAAAAATATGCATAAAACATCACAAAAATGCACACTCTGTGACATTTTTTGGAAACGTGCATAAATCGTCACGAAAATGCACATTCAAAAAACTTGCATAAAATGTCACGAAAATGCACATGTTGCGACATTTTTTGGAAACGTGCATAAAACGTCACGAAAATGCACATTCTGTGACTTTTTTTAGAAACGTAGATAAAACGTCATGAAAATTCACAATAAAAAACGTGCATAAAACTTTGCAAAAATGCACATTCTGTGACGTTTTTTGGAAACGTGCATAAAACATCACAAAAATGCACATTTTGTGACATTTTTTAGAAACGTGCGTAAAACGTCACGAAAATGCATATTAAAAAAACTTACATAAAACGTCACAAAAATGCACGTTCTGTTACTGTTTTTGAAACGTGCATAAAATGTCACGAAAATGCCCATTTTCTGATGTTTTTTGGAAATGTGCATAAAATGTCACAAAAATGAACATTCTGCGACATTTTTCGGAAACGTAAATAAAATGTCACAAAAATGCACATTCAAAAAAATGCATAAAATGTCACGAAAATGCCCATTCTGTGAATCTTTTGGAAACGTGCAAAAACGTCACGAAAATGCACATTCAAAAAATGTGTATAAAACGTCATGAAAATGCACATTCAAAAAGAGTGCATAAAACGTAACAAAAATGCACATTTTGTGACGTTTTTTAGAAACGTTCATAAAACGTCACGAAAATGCACATTATTTCATGTTTTTTTGGAAAGGTGCATAAAACGTCATGACAATGCACATTCAACAAACGTGCATAAAACGTCATGACAATGCACATTCAACAAACGTGCATAAAACGTCACAAAAATGCACATTCTGTGAATTTTTTGGAAACGTGAATAAAACGTCACAAAAAAGCACATTCTATGAAATTTTTCGAAATGACATAAAAGCTCACATAAATGCACAATCAAAAAATGTGCATAAAATGTCACAAAAATGCACATTTTACGACATTTTTGGGAAATGTGCATAAAACGTCACAAAATGGACATTCAAAAAACGTGCATAAAACGTCACAAAAATGCACATTCTATGATGTTTTTTGGAAGCGTGCATAAAACGTCACAAAAATGAACATTAAAAAAACTTGCATAAAACATCGCAAAAATGCACATTCTGTGACGTTTTTTCGAAACGTGCATAAAACATCATGAAAATGCACATTCTGTGACGTTTTTTAGAAACGTGCATAAAACGTCCCAAAAAATCACATTCTGTGACATTTTTAGGAAACGTGCATAAAATGTCACGAAAATGCACATTCAAAAAAACGTGCATAAAATGTCACAAAAATGCACAAAAAACATGCATAAAATGTCACAAAATGCACATACTGCGACATTTTTTGGAAACGTGCAAAAAATGTCTCAAAAATACACATTTTGTGACGTTTTTTGGGAACGTGCATAAAACGTCACGAAAATGCACATTCTGTGACATTTTTATGAAACGTGCATAAATTGTCACAAAATTGCATATTCAAAAAATGTGCATAAAATATCACAAAAATGCACATTATGTGATGTTTTTTTAGAAATATGCATAAAACGTCACAAAAATGCACACATATTGGGACATTTTTTAGAAACGTGCATAAAACCTGACGAAAATGCACAGTCAAAAAATGTGCATAAAAAGTCACAGAAATGCACATTTTACGATGTTTTCTGGAATCGTGCATAAAACATCACAAAAATGCACATTCTGTGATATTTTTTGGAAACGTGCATAAAACCTCAAGAAAACGCATAATCAAAAAATGTGCACATTTTGTGACGATTTTTGGAAACGTGCATAAAATGTCACAAAAATGTACATTATGTGACTTTTTGGAAACGTGCACAAAACGTCACAAAAATGTACATTCTGTGACATTTTTTGGAAACGTATATAAAACGTCACGAAAATGCACTTTAAAAAAACTCGCATAAAACGTAACAAAAATGCACATTATGTGATGTTTTTTGGAAGCGTGCATAAAACGTCACAAAAATACACATTCTGTGACATTTTTTTAGAAATGTGCATAAAACCTCACGAAAATGCACAATAAAAAATGTGCATAAAATGTCACAGAAAACGCACATTCAGTGACTTTTTTGGAAACATGCGTAAAACATAACAAAAATGCACATTTTGTGATGACTTTTGAAAACGTGCATAAAACATCATGAAAATGCACATTAAAAAATGTGCATAAAACGACACAAAAATATAAATTCTGTCACTTTTTTTGAAACGTGCACAAAACGTCACAAAAATGCACATTCTGTGATATTTTTTGGAAACGTGCATAAAACCTTAAGAAAATGCACTTTCAAAAAACTCGCATAAAACTTCACAAAAATTGACATTCTGTGACGTTTTTTAAAAATGTGCATAAACCTCACGAAAATGCACAAGCAAAAAAAGTGCAAAAAGCGTCACAAAAATGCAAACCTCACGAAAATGCACAAGTAAAAAAAGTGCATAAAGCGTCACAAAAATGCACATTTTGTGACGTTTTTTGGAGACGTGCACAAAAGGTCATGAAAATGCACATTCAAAAAAATGTGCATAAAACGTCACTAAAATACACATTCTGTAACTTTTTTGGAACCGTGCATAAAACATCACAAAAATGCACATTCTGTGACGTTTTTTGAAAACGTGCATAAAACGTCATGAAAATGCACATTCAAGAAACGTGCATAAAACGTCACAAAAATGAACATTCTGTGAATTTTTTGGAAACGTGCATAAAACGTCACAAAAATGCACATTCTATGACATTTTTGGAAACGACATAAAAGCTCACGTAAATGCACAATCAAAAAATGTGCATAAAATGTCACAAAAATGCACATTTTATGACATTTTTGGAAAATGTGCATAAAACGTCACAAAAATGGACATTCAAAAAACGTCACAAAAATGCACATTCTATGATGTTTTTTGGAAACATGCATAAAACGTCACAAAAATGAACATTAAAAAAACTTGCATAAAACATCGCAAAAATGCACATTATGTGACGTTCTTTCGAAACGTGCATAAAACATCATGCACATTCTGTGACGTTTTTTGGAAACGTGCATAAAACGTCCCAAAAAAGCATATTCTGTGACATTTTTAGGAAATGTGCATAAAATATCACCAAAATGCACATTCAAAAAACGTGCATAAAATGTCACGAAAATGCACAAAAAATATGCATAAAATGACACGAAAATGCACATGCTGCGAAATTTTTTGGAAAAGTGCAAAAAACGTCACAAAAATACACATTCTGTGACGTTTTTTGGGAACGTGCATAAAACGTCACGAAAATGCACATTCAAAAAACGTGGATAAAACGTCACGAAAATGCACATTCTGTGACATTTTTAGGAAACATGCATAAAATGTCACAAAATTGCATATTCAAAAAATGTGCATAAAACATCACAAAAATGCACATTATGTGATGTTTTTTGGAAATGTTCATAAAACGTCACAAAAATGCACATTTTGGGACATTTTTTGGAAGCGTGCATAAAACCTCACGAAAATCCACAGTCAAAAAATGTGCATAAAAAGTCACAGAAATGGACATTTTGCGACGTTTTTTGGAAACGTGCATAAAAGGTCATGAAAATGCACATTAAAAAAATGCATAAAACGTCACAAAAATGCGCATTCAGTGACTTTTTTGGAAACTTGCATAAAACGTAAAAAAAATGCACATTCTATGACCTTTTTTGGAAACGTGCATAAAATGTCATGAAAATGAACATTCAAAAAATGCGCATAAAACGTCACAAAAATGTACATTCTGTGACTTTTTTGGAAACGTGCACAAAACGTCACAAAAAATGCACATTCTGTGAAATTTTTTGGAAACGTGCATAAATCCTCATGAAAATGAACTTTAAAAAAACTCGCATAAAACGTCACAAAAATGCACATTTTGTGACATTTTTTGGAAACGTGCATAAAACGTCATGAAAACGCACATTCAAAAAACATGCATAAAACGTTACAAAAATGCACATTCTGTGACTTTTTGAAACATGCATAAAACTTCAAAAAAAAGCATAAAATGTCACGAAAATGCACATGCAGCCACAATTTTTGGAAACTCGCATAAAACATCACGAAAATGCACATTCTGTGACGTTTTTTGGTAATGTGCATAAAACGTCACGAAAATTCACATTCAAAAAAGTGCATAAAACGTCACGAAAATGCACATTCTGTGACATTTTTGAAAACATGCATAAAATATCATGAAATTGCACATTCAAAAAGTGTGCATAAAACGTCACAAAAGTGCACATTATATGATGTTTTTTGGAAACGTGCTTAAAACGTTACAAAAATTCACATTCTGTGACATTTTTCAGAAACGTGCAAAAAACCTCACGAAAATGTACAATCAAAAAATGTGCATAAAACATCACAAAAATGCATATTTTGCGAAGTTTTTTGGGAACGTGCAAAAAACGTCGCGAAATGCAGATTTTGTAACATTTTTTGGGAAAGTGCATAAAACGTCACGAAATTGGACATTCAAAAAATATGCATAAAACGTCATGAAAATGGACTTTCAAAAAACGTGCATAAAACGTCATGAAAATGGACCTTGAAAAAACGTGCAAAAAATGTCACAAAAATACACATTCTGTGACTTTTTTGGGAACGTGCATAAAACGTCACAATAATGCACATTCAAAAAATGTGCATAAAACGTCACGAAAATGTACATTCTGCGACTTTTTTGAAAACGTGGATAAAACGCCATGAAAATGCACATTCTGTGATGTTTTTTGGAAATGTTCATAAACCCTCACGTAAATGCACAATCAAAAAATCTGCATAAAACGTCACAAAAATGCATGTTCTACGACATTTTTTGAAAAAGTGCATAAAACATCACGAAAATGCACATTAAAAAAAGGGCATTAAATGTCACAAAAATGCACATTCTGCGATGTTTTTTGGAAACGTGCAAAAAACGTCACGAAAATGCACGTTCAAAAAACTCGCATAAAACGTCTCAAAAATGCACATTCTGTGACGTTTTTTGGAAACGTGCATAAAACATCACGAAAATGCACATTCTGTGACATTTTTTGGAAACGTACATAAAACGTCCCAAAAAAACACATTCTGTGACATTTTTAGGTAACGTGCATAAAATGTCACGAAAATGCACATTCAAAAAACATGTATACAAAAATGCACATTCTGTGACATTTTTTGGAAACATGTGTAAAACGTGACAGAAATGTGCATAAAATGTCACAAAAATGCACATTGAAAAAATGTGCATAAAACGTAGCAAAAATGCACATTCTGTGACGTTTTTTGGAAATGTGCATAAAATGTCACGAAAATGCACTCTCAAAAAACGTGCATAAAAGGTCACGAAAATGCACATTCTGTGACGTTTTTTGGAAACGTGCATAAAGCGTCATAAAAATGCACATTCAAAAAAGTGCATAAAACGTTACAAAAATGCACATGCTGTGACGTTTTTTGAAAATGCACATTCAAAAAAGTATATAAAATGGCACGAAAATGCACATCCAAAAAGAGTGCATAAATTGTCACGAAAATGCACATTCAAAAAATAACGCATAAAATGTCAAGAAAATGCACATTCGGTGGCATTTTTTTGAAACGTACAAAAAAAGTCACGAAAATGTACATTCAGAAAACGTGCATAAAACGTTACAAAAATGTACATTTTGTGACGTTTTTTGGAAACGTCATGAAAATGCACATTCAAAAAAAATGCATGAAACTTCACGAAAATCACATTCTGTGACGTTTTTTGCAAACGTGCATAAAACGTCACAACAATGCAAATTTTGTGACGTTTTTTGAAAACGAGGATAAAACGTCACGGAAATGCACATTAAAATAACTTGCATAAAATGTCACGAAAATGCACATTCTGCGATAATTTTTGGAAACGTTCATAAAATGTCACGAAAATGTAAATTCAAAAAATGTGCATAAAATTTCACGAAAATGGACATTCAGTGATTTTTTGGGAAAAGTGCATAAAACGTCACCAAAATGTACATTCAAAAAACTCGCATAAAATGTCACGAAAATGCACATTCAAAAAACGTGCATAAAACGTCATGAAAATGCACATTCTGTGACGTTTTTTAGAAACGTGCATAAAATGTCACCAAAATTCACATTAAAAAAACTCGCGTAAAATGTCACGAAAATGCACATTCAAAAAACGTGCATAAAACGTCACAAAAATGCATATTCTGTGACATTTTTTGGAAACGTGCATAAAATGTCACAAAATTGCACATTCAAAAAACATGCATAAAACATCACAAAAATGCACATTCTGTGATTTTTTTAGAAACGTACGTAAAACATCACATAAATGCACATTTTGAGACATTTTTTTTAAATGTGCACAAAACGTCATGAAAATGCACATTCTGCGACGTTTTTGGGAAGCGTGCATAAAATGTCACGAAAATGCACAATCAAAAAATGTCCATAAAATGTCGCAAAAATGAACATTCTGCGAGCTTTTTTTGAAACGTGCATAAAACGTCACAAAAACACACATAATGTGATTTTTTTGGAAATGTGCATAAAACGTCATGAAAATGCACTTTCAAAAAAGTACATAAAATGTCACGAAAATGCACATTCTGTGACGTTTTTTGGAAACGTGCATAAAACGTCGCAAAAAACGCACATTCTATGACATTTTTTGGAAACATGCATAAAACGTTACAAAAAATGCACGTTTTGTGACATTTTTTGGAAACGTGCATAAAACGTGACAAAAATGCACATTCAAAAAACGAGCATAAAACGTCACGAAAATGCACTTTTGTGACGTTTTTTGGAAACGTGCATAAAACGTTATGAAATTGCACATTCAAAAAATGTGCTTAAAATGCCATGAAAATGCACATTCTGTGACAATTTTTGAAAACGTGGATAAAACGTCATAAAATGTACATTCTATGACATTTTTTGGAAACGTGAATAAAATGACACGAAAATGCACATTTAAAAAATGTGCATAAAAATTCGCAAAAATGCACATTCTGTAATGTTTTTTGGAAATGTGCATAAAATGTCACAAAAATGCACATTCAAAAAACGTGCATAAAGCGTCACAAAAATTCACATTTTGTGACGTTTTTTGGAAATGTGCATAAAACGTCATAAAAATGAACATTCAAAAAACGTGCATAAACGTCATGAAAATGCACATTTTGTGACATTTTTTGGAAACGTTCATGACATGTCATTAAATGCACATTCTGTGACATTTTTTAGAAACGTGTATAAAACGTCATGAAAATGCACAGCCAAAAATGTGCATAAAACGTCGCAACAATGCACATTTTGCGATATTTTTTGGAAACGTGCATAAAATGTCACAAAAATGCACATTTTATGACGTTTTTGGAAACGTGCATAAAACGTCATGAAAATGCACATTCAAAAAAGAGCATAAAATGTCACAAAAATGCACATTCTGTGACGTATTTTGGAAACGTGCATAAAAAGTCACAAAAATGCACATTCTGTGATATTTTTTGGAAACGAACATAAAATGCCCTGAAAATGCAGTAAAAAATGTACATAAAATGTTACGAAAATGCAGATAAATGCATATTCAAAAAACGTGCATAAAACGTCACAAAAATGCACATGTTGTGACATTTTTCGAAAATGCGCATAAAACGTCATGAAAATGCACATTCTTGGACATTTGTTGGAAACGTGCATAAAACATCATAAAAGCACATTCTGTGACTTTTTTTGGAAACTTGCGTTAAACGTCATAGAAATGCATATTAAAAAAACGTGCATAAAACGTCACAAAAATGTACATACTATGATGTTGTTTGGATATGTGCATAAAAGGTCACAAAAATGCACATTCAAAAAAGTGCATAAATCGTCACGAAAATGCACATACTGCCTCATTTTTTGAAAAAATGCATAAAACATCACGAAAATGCACATTCAAAAAAGTGCATAAAATGTCATGAAAATGCACATTCAAATTAGTGCAT
>JAOSBK010032301.1:0-11698 GCA_027568895.1 Erythroxylum shatona | reverse complement strand
TTTTCAACTCTATTTCAATCAACACATTCACTTTTGAATATTTCTTATTTTCACTCAAAAATCGGGGTCCAACAGAACTAACATAATTGGATTTAAATAGAGTAGATATTAATTTCGTGCGTTATATCACGCCAAAACATTATATGATCTTATGCATAAAAAGGTTAGTCAAAATCACTTTAACATTTCTAAATATTTGGGTGGTCATGATGTGTTGCTAACTGTCAATCTTAATATATGGATATAAATTATTTAATTAGAGAATTAAAGATAAATTAAAGGAGTTTAATTTATCTAATTTTAAATATGGCTTAGGGTTATAATTTATATCCATTGCTAACATATTTAGAAACCTAGTGGTCACATATAAAGAACTAGTTGAAGAGAGAAAGGTATTTTAATTAAGTTGGATTTGCTTGTAAAATTTGAGAAACATTATAAATAAGAACCAATATGAGATATTAGATCTTATTTAAACATAATATGTACTTAATTAGAATTAATTATAATTTTAATCAAAGTTCTATTGAAATTATAATTCTATTTTAATTAAATTACTAAGATATCTAAAACCTATTATAAATAGGCTAAGGCTTCAAGGGAGCTATCACTTCTTACATAACCCCCTCTATAACAGTTGTAGAGTTCTCTCAACATGTTCTATAGATACTGTTAGAGGTTGGAAACATGTGTAGATATGATGGTTAAGATGAGTCGATTTCATCAATAGTTCGAGGGAAGCGATAAAAAAAGATCAAGCTTCACAATAAGGTACAAATTAATATTCAAGATTTATTATGTTTTAAGTGTTAATCATATTATATAATTTAAGCAATCTTGATTTCTAAAAAATTGAATAAAAATTTTTCATTCTTATTTCTATGAATATAAGATCAAAGTTCATCTCGATTTCCTAACAGTAATATCAAATCCATCTTTTAATTATATAACTTGATTAAATTGTTTGATTATTATTGATTGAAATTTGGAATTGAAATTGCAAAAAATGCACACATTATGTCCTGAAATTAGATTAGATTTGGATTATAAATAACTTGCTAATTCCATAATCAAATTAGATTTGATTAAAATTGAAAATTTACATATAGTTATAGTAAGATTGTAAATTTAAAACCTCAAACACCACCAACAATGCTAACTTTTGAAAAGTTCAAATTCATTTTTATGAAATCCATAGCAACTGATAAATTACATAAACTAGCAAAACCCTAAAAATGCTAAATTGTTTTATATTGGAATAAGAGATGTTACTTATGATTAAGGCTTTATGTTTAAGAATTGTGATTATCTTTAACTTGTTAGCTACGGAGAGCTTGCAAATTTCCGGTGTTGTGGTTATTGGGGATTTCTTGATTTTTATTGTTGGTGGTTGGTTTGCAATTGAGAAATATGATGATGGCGAGATGGTGTCTAGCTGGTGATGCTTATCCCTATCGGTGATTGATTAAGCTCTAATTAGTGAATAAGCTAATGGTAGGAGGAAGACCACAGATGGGGACAACTTCTTAGGTTGGCTATGGTTTCATCCTTATGTGAAATTAGAGTTTTTTAGAAGAAGAAGGGGCGTTTTAACAATAAGGAGAAGTCAATATGAAATAAAACTATTCTAATGCCATAAGAGTTAGTGATTGGATATAGGGTTAACTTGTTTTAGGTTAGGAATAAGGAAAGAGCAACCCCTTTAGCTTACTCCAAGGCCATAGAACTTCATACCTCCCTCCTAAAGTGGAAGTCTAGAGTCTAATGGTTGTAAAAGGGAGAAAAAACACCTCATTCTTCCGTAAGTCTTATCATTTTAAGAAAAAGTACCAACAAGATAACTAAGCTAACAAGATAAATAAAGATGATTGGATTGATGAGTGAAGATGGAGATTAATTAAATTGAATGTTTAAAATGTTGTTTGAAAGTTAAGAAAAATATTATACATCATTTATGTAAACAATGCAAAATTCATAATAAGGGGCAAATATTAATTATCCTTTGAAATTTAGAGAGAGCATTTTTTAAAAACTAAAAGGCATTAAATTCCATTTATACTGTCCAAATGGAAAAGTAAAAAAAGGCTTTATATCAATCTTTAGGGTCAATTTGGACTCATTAGAATCCCAATTTCATATCAAAATTTAAAAAATTTAAGAACTATAAAGTTTTTAAAGCGAATATTTTTTTCCTTAGAATAGAATGCTTAATCCATTTTAATGCTTTGTTAAGGGGATTATAATTTATTACCAAGCTAGGTACTCCTCTTTCTTTTTCAGAATTTTGTTCAAATAAAAAGCTACATAACTTCAGGAAAACCAAGATCGAGAGATTGGATGTTTCTTTAACCTAGATGGAGAGATTGATTTTTTCTTCAACAAGTCATTAATTTCTTGTTTATAGAATTATTCTAAATCTTTATTCATTTTATTTTTCAAGCTTTAGTTAGGATTTATCTTTCAATGAAATATTTTTTAAAGAAAAATTGATAATATGTTTTTTTTTGCCAAAAAGCATTAGGCAAATCATTATATATTTCATTTTCAATAATTTCTTACAAATGTTTAGCTTTCTTTTTAAACTTTTCGTATTGTAATTGCCTTTTATTCTTTTTTATTTACAATGAAAAAGACATTAAGTAATAGAGAAAAGTATCGCTAAAAATGCAATTATTTTTGGCTTTTCATTAAGCTAACAAAATTCATACTATTAAATAAAGAGGCACTACTATAAGTGTAAGGTAATATTTTTTTATTACACAACAAAATAAGTGATATTGCTTTAATTTTTTACTAAGGAAACAAAACAATTTCAAATTATAACAACAATGTTGAATAAATATAGCAATAAGTTGAGTTTTTATGAGGTAATAAAGTGATATTTTTAGGCAACAATATCTAACAACAAAAACAAAAATTTATTCTTTCATTGGCAATAACATATTAATATAAAAGTGTATCTTTTCAATTGAGTAGGCAACATCCATATATACGTCATTAAGATAATAACCTATGGTATTAAAAGTAGCCATACATATATTAATGTATATCCTTAAGTATGTACTATTAAATGTGAACGACCCAAAAATTGCATTTAAATGTGCTATCGTATAACCATATGGACTTATGGAATTCAACCTTTAACATATCTAAAATACAATAACCAAAATTCACTAGCTAAATTATGCTCCCATATTATTTTCCTCTAGTTCATATAGAATATAAGTGCATCAACCAAAATACATAACAAAACCAATACGTATGAGTACTCCAAAATCTTTCACCATGTACCTCCTTATCCAATCCTAATCATCACCTTCCTATAGAAAAGAAAAACAAGTAAATTAGAATTATTCTAAAACCAATAATCTCATAAGCAAGTTGATGTATCTAAAAAATGAAATGCTAACTACTTTAATATGGCTACATTTAATCAAGACAATTAATTTAGTTCAAAAACTAACAATAAAATAATTAAGTTCTTTTTATAAACAAAGTCACAAGGTATAAACATTTCGATACAAATTAGGTTCACTAGATTTGTAAATGGGAAAATTAAGCAATTAATCTTAATAGAAAAGACAATAAGATTATATATATCAATAGTGAATTGAGGAACTTTATCACCTAACATTATTCATGTTGATACGTATGATTTAGAGGAATAAGATATTTCCTTCTTGATTGACTAGGTGCAATCAATTTATAAAGCATGTCTATATTAGTGATGTTAGCTTACCCAAGCTGAGATTGAATGAGAGAAATTTTTTTGTTGCATCATTTTTTCACTGTTTGCTTTATCATGTTCTATTTGCCTTTTCATTTCCAAGCGTTCAACTTTCTCTTATTCTAATTCCTTTCTCATTCTCTCCTTTTTAACTTCTACTTTTTGGTTCATCTCTTCTTCTAATGAAATCTTTTTGGACTCTAAATACTCATTAGAACTTTGTACAAGGCCTCAGTGACCATAATATTTTCTTTCATGTAAGAACCCTTTCTAAATAGTTTTTTAGGTCTAGGCCTTGTCACTCACACATCTACCTTAACTTCAACGAGTTTTTAACTATATTTTCTTTTTTAACTTCTTCAATGCAAGCCTACAAAAGAAAAATAATGTGTTATCTTTTTTTATCAAATTGACTTTGATTATATAACTATAACTATAGGTTAATAGGAACTACAAACCATAATGAAAACACCTATATTTCAAATAATAAGTAGAGAAGCTTGAAATCTTACTAATAATGCAAGATCCATATATAATTGTAAATAACCCTAATATAATTCTAGTTATGCTTATTTTGACAAAAAAATATCAACAAAAAATAAATGAAATAGGATGTAGGTAATATAAGTAGTACAAGAAAACAATAAGAACATAAACATATATAATAAGCAATAAATCTTATAATCTGAAAGAAAGTAGTAACAATATAGAAAATTGTTATAAGACAAAACACTACTCACAATTTTCTCTCTTATAGCTTTAGTAACTTATTTGTACACTTTTCCAAACTTTCCTTATAAGTTGCAAGATACTTTTTAGCATTAGAGAACGGAGTTTTTATGCTCTCCTCATTTTATTATCCACAAAAATGATTGTTAACTAGAATTTTGAAATAACTTGATAGATTATAACTTACTAAAAAACTTACTAACTTAGCATAAATATTTTCAGAAATCTTAGGAGCAAATGTGTTCATTTCAAATTGTTAGACCTTCATATTAAAGTGGTTCCAATAAGAAATTAGATCCTCAAAGACTTCTTTGCTTTTATAGCTAGGACAACTGGCCATTCTTTCTGTATGTGTTGTATATTTTGAAAGTTTTCACTTCACTCTGAACTTGTAACTTGTCCATGCATCTTCAACAATGTTCAAAGTCCATTCTTTAGCTTTTAATGATAGAAAATATGATGCTAGACTCAATAGGAATTTATCCTAAAGAACCTTCAACAAGATGGAACTATACTCGAGAATGGCTAGAATCAAACACACACGGAAGCACAAGAAACAAAATTGAAAAAATAGAAATAGAACACAAAGAGAAAAAGGGAGTTTAGAAGAATTTTGGTTAATAGAAAGAACCCTAAGAGAACTTATCTCTTAGAATTGTGGCAAGAATATTGGTTAATGGAGAGAACCCTAAGAAACAAAACAATCCTTAAAAGGAAAGAAAATAAAATTAGAAAGGTGTTGACTAGATAACCTTATTTCAAGGAAAACAAAAGGGAAACTAATTAAAACATGATCTGAACATATTGGACCTTAAAGATCACGTCTTTCTCCTTATTTTTAATTGGCACATGGTTGTCACATAGTATTTTAAGTGAGTTCTCCCTTTGGGCTTTAAGTAGTAAGACAATGCCTCTTGGACCTTTAATAGATGAAATCTAACTCAACAACATGGGCTCTATCTCTTGAAGTTCTTGGATCAAACAATTCAATTCTTGCTTCATTGCTTTGGTCTGAGCTCTTATCATTGGGCCTCCAACATCTTGTAATGGATCTTTAGGAACATTAGACTTGAATGTTGGGCCTTTGATATGGGAATTTTGTTCACCCCTTGCCTTGCACATTCATAATTCAAATCTGATCCAATTTCGGCTCCTAAGCCTCCTTTTGCAAGCTCATATCCATGCAACTCATATCCTAGGCTTCCTTGATAAGGATCACACCATGCATACTTCTCTTCTTGTCTTTCACATGCCCATGGTTCTCCATCATTCCCTCCCTCCTCGAAAGGATTGATCCTCGAATCAATTCATTCAAAGGGGTAGCAATAGTAGAGAAATCCTTCACAAATCTCCTATAAAAGCTTGCCAAGCCATGGAAGCTTCGAACTTCATTCGCATTCTTAGGATTTGGCCATTCTCTAATTTCCTTCACTTTCTCTTCATCAACTTAAAGTCCTTTAGCACACCTACAATAAAACTAAGAAACACAATAGTAACCACGCAAAAGGAACATTTTTCTATATTGGTATAAAGCTTATTTTCTCTTAAAAGTCCAAACACATCATGCAAGTGTTTCACATAATCATCTAAACTCCTATAATACACTAGAATATCATCAAAATAGATAACCATATACATTTCAATAAAAGGATGAAACATATGATTCATCAAACTCATGAAAGTACTAAGTGCATTAGTCAAGCCAAAAGGCATAACTAACCACTCATACAACCCAAACTTAGTTTTGAAAGTAGTTTTCCACTTATCACCCTTTTTAACGCGAATCTGATGGTACCCACTTCTAAGATCAATTTTAGAAAATATACAAGCACCATGCAACTCATTGAGCATATCCTCTAAACAAGGGATAGGGTAACGATATTTCATCATGATTTTACTGATGGCTCTGTAGCCAACACACATTCTCCATTTACCATCTTTTTTAGGAACAAGTATAACTGGCACAAAACATGGGCTCAAGCTTTCTCTCATAAAGCCCTTTTTCATAAGCTCTTTAACTTATCTTCGGATCTCCTTAGTTTCATACAGATTGGCTTTATATGCAGACCTATTCGGAAATGGAGTTTCAAGAAGGAAGTCCATATGGTGCTTAATGCCTCTCAAAGGGGGCAATCCATCAGGAATGTCCATCGGAAATAAATTGCTGAAGTCCTGCAACAAAGACAAAACACTAGACGACAAGGATGGATCAAGCTCATTAATAGTTAAGAAAATATTTTTACATAAAAGTATATAAGATTCGTCACATTTTAAAGCTCTCTTGATCTCCCTTTTTCCAGGAAATAAAGTCACTCTTTTTCTTCATTTTTCCCACTCGTTTTATTTTCTCTCTTTTTCTTTCTTTTTGACCTCTCTCTGTGTCTTTTCTTTTGCTCTCAATTTGCATCTTTTCTCAATCCTCATATGATCCTCATAAGCTTGAATGCGCCTAAGAGGTTTTTGTAAAATATTTTTACCATGGAAACAAAAAGAATAGCAATTTTTGTATCTATCATACCTAACTTTTCTATCAAATTGCCACGACCTACACAGCAAAACATGTCCAGCATACATAGGTGTAACATCACATAAAATCTTATCATGATACTTTCCAACAAAAAATCCAACCATCATTTGTTTGGTGACTTTTACCTTACCATAATCATTAAGTCATTGCAATTTATATGGTGTGGGATGTTTCAAAGTAGGCAATTTAAGCTTGTCAACAAGTAAAGTGCTAGTAATATTAGTACAACTTCTACCATCTATGATCATGCTATAAACTTTACCATTAATTAGACACCTTGTATGAAAGATGTGCTCACATTGCTCTTCTTTAAGATCTTCTTTTAGTTGGATATTAAGAGCATGCCTAGCCACAAGGGCTTCACCAACCTCGGCATCACAATCAACATCGGAAGCATTCTTCAATGGAGGCATATCATCAAAATCATCACTGTCACTACTTTCACTAATAACATCAACATTCTTAAGCAAAATCATAGTTCTTTTCTTAGGGCATTGAGAAGCAATATGACCAAAATCTTGACATTTAAAGCACTTAACTTTGTAAGAAGGATTAGAAGAAGATGAGGGTTTAGAGTCATTTTTACACTTAGGATTTGGAATAGAGAATTTAGGCTTTCTTTCCTCCTTTGGCTTAATATCTCCCTTGGATTTGAAGAAATTTTTGGACTCCTTTAGGCTTTTCTTCCAAGAACTCTATCTAGCACCATTTTAGATCTTTAATTGCTTTTATACCATGATGGCCTTCTGCAACAACCCATCTATGTCAAGGAAATTTTGTAGCTCTACAATGGAAGCAATTTTAGGGTGCAAACCATTAAGAAATCTTCTCATGGTAGCTTCCATATCTTCCTCAACATTGGCCCTAATCATGATGATCTCCATCTCTTGGTGGTACTTTTCAACACTCATAGATCCTTGCCTTAATCTTTATAGCCGCTTGAACAAGTCTCGATATTAATGACTTGGAACAAAGAACTTTCTCATAATGGCTTTCATTTCTTGCCATGTACAGATTGGTCTTTCAAGATTCCTCCTTTTATTTACTTGCAATTGATCCCACCAAGTACTAGCATAGTCACAAAATTCAACAACAACAAGTTTTATCTTTTTCTTTTCACTATATGTATACACTCAAATACATGTTCTATTTTCCTCTTCCACTCTCAATACAATTGAGGATCATTTTTCCTTTGAAAAGAAGGGATTTTCAATTTTATGTTGTTAAGTTCATTATGAGAAGGAGTTTGTCTGCCTTTCCTAGTGTTGGGGCCTTCATCCTCAGATTGCACATCTTCATCTTCTTCATGGAACGTCCTTCTAGGACCTTTGGAGTTTGACGTGGATTGGATGTCATCCAACCTAGCATTCAACCTCCGGAATTGATCTTGCACAACCTTCATAAAGACTTTGAGATCTTGCTCATGTGATTCATCTTCTTGAGATATGTTTATGAACTGTAAAATGTTAGTGAACAACAAAAATCAATATGGACCTCACCACTCAACCTCACGTGTATACACTCAACAAATTCCAAATAACTCATGTATCACACAAAAATTGCCTTTTTTCTATAATGTAAACACTCTTGCCTTTTACACTCAACTTGCTTTCTATAGTATCCTTATTCAAAACGAGACATAATCAAATAGAAGCAATCAAACCAAGTGGCACTCAAGACTAGAATCCCAAAATAAAATTCTAAAAGAATCCAAAAGGGGAACAGAGTGTGGAAAATAAAGAAAAAGAAGTAAAGGAGACGAATATGCCAAGGGGAAGGGACTTGAAGGGAAAGGAGAGCTTAACAATTCTGAAAAAAGAGAGAAAAAAAAACAAAATGGAAGCTAGCACTAAGAGTATTAGGAAAGAAAAATGATGGAAAAGTGGAGAAACTCGGAAACCAAGTAAAGGAAAAAATATTATAAGGAATGAATTAAGGAAGTGATTACCTAAAAGAAAGTCAAACTTGAAGCTAACGAAAGATGAATGAGGTAAGAAATTAAATAGGAAACTAAAGGCAAAACTAGAAAGTAATTGAAATAAGAAAATGAAGCAAATAGGAAAGTAAGCAAGTTCCAAGCAATACAAGATAGGAAAGTACTTACAATTCAAGTTCAAGCAATAGCAAAGATGTTATCTTTATTTGATTGCAATTAGGAAAGTAGCAAAGTTGGACTCCACTTGTCTAGAAATTACAACACACACTCTGATTGTTTTCTTCTTTTTTCTTTTTTGACAACTTTCTTTTTTCTCTTTTTTTAACAAATTTATTTTTTTGACTTCTACTTTTTTTCTAGATAATTTGAAGTTCAGACAAATAAATATGGAAACAAAAAAATGCAAAGCAATTTTCAAAAGTTGGACACTCAAATTTTGACTTAGTGTAACATACTCTAGAATGCTTGGATTTAAATGATTCCAAAACGAGGAGAAAAAAGAGATTCCGAACTTAAAGAAACACCTATTATTCAGCTAAAAACTTAAATAAAAATTTAATGAAACAATGGATGAAAAATGGACAGAGAAGAACGAAAATAAACAATAAAAGGATAGTTATTTGAAATCTAGCAACCAAAGCACTCTAATACCAAATGATGCGAGACCTAATAGGAACTTATCCTAGAGAACCTTCAACAAGATGGAATTATGCCTGAGAATGGCTAGAATCAAACAAACACGAAAGCATAAGAAACAAAATTGAAAAGATGGAAATAGACCATAAAGAGAAAAAGGGAGGTTAGAAGAATGTTGGTCAGTAGAAAGAACCGTAAGAAAACTTGTCTCTTAGAACCCTAGCAAGAATGTTGTTCAATGGAAAGAACCTTAAGAGAACTTGTCTCTTATAACTCTAACCTCGGGATACCACAAAGGAAGACCACTCATTCAATAAGTCAAATGTTCTTAAAGAATATAATGAAAGCAAGAATGCTCTTAATAATACTTAATATTATTTCTGAATGAAAATCCGTTTTTCAAAGTACATAGAGGGTGCCTATTTATAGGAAAAACTTCCTAACTTAATGTCTTAAAGAAGAAACTAAATAAAAGGAAACAAATTAATCGCTAAAAGGAAACAAAATAAACTTAGAAAGGTATTGACTAGATGACCTTATTTCAAGGAAAACAAAAAGGAAACTAATTAAAACATGATCTGAACATATTGGACCTTATAGATCCCCTTCTTCTTATTTTTAAGTGTCACATGGTATTTTAAGTGAGTTCTCCAAATTGGGCTCTATATGGGCCTTTGGACACCTCATATTGGGCTCTAAGGAGTGTAAGACAATGCCTCTTGGACCTTTATAAGATGAATCTGACTCAACATCATGGGATGTATCTATTGAAGGTCTTGGATCAAACAATTCATTTCTTTCTTCATTGCTTTTGCCCTAGCTCCTATCATTAAGCCTCTAACATCTTGTAATGGATCTTTAGGAACATCATACGTGAATATTGGGCCTTTGATATGGGAATTTGATTCAACTCCTTGCCTTGCACCTTTATACTTCAAATCTAAACTAATTTCAGCTCCTAAGCCTCCTTTTGCAATCTCATGTCCCTGCAAGTCATGTCCCAGGCTTCCTTGAGACGGATCACACTATGTATGCTTCTCTTTTTGTCTTTTACATGCCCATGGTTCTCCATTATTATCTTTTTCCATAATGAAATAAATGTTCATTTGAATTTCATAAATCAAATAGAAAGGAGTATTAGTCTGAAGGTTTCTTACATTAATATATTCCCAAATAGGTTCTTTGGGATTCTTACACCAATTAACATGATGTAGTGGTGCTAAATTTTTTCTAAACCACAATACCTAAGAAAAGTTTTGAATTTAGTTAGCATCTTCTCATTAAGACCAATTGCCTAATTAAGAGTATTAAAAAATTGGTTTGCATTATTCCACATATCTTATATAAACCTCTTTGAGTAAAGTTTGACCTCTCCCCTTCTTCTTCACAAATTCAAAATTCAAAACACTTATTAGTATTAATATAAAGTAGAAAATTATTTACATGATAGTATAATACATGATTACCTTTACATCAGGCAATAACACTTTTTGTCACCTCCATGATTATATCATTTCCATTTTCTTGTTCTATAATAATGTTTAGAGGAAGACTATAATCTTTTTGAACAATTGCTTCCTCTGTATTGCCTTCAACTACATTTTCATATGGTTCATCCCCTCCGCTTACTTGTTCCATTTGTGGATGTTTCTTAATAAGTTTCTTATGTTTTTCCACCTTAAAAGTCAACAACACTACCTAAAAGGCATAAAGGTTGCGATCTATCATTCTTTTTAAATGATTGGTCCTGCCTTTTCTGTTAAATTTTTGTGACAATTAAAACCATAGAACGGAAAAAAATTATAAATTTATTTATCTATATTAATAATTAGAAAAAATTATATTTATAGTACAAAGAGGACTAAAAATATCTATTTTTGTGGCTACTATGTGTAAACCAAATTTAATACTTGAGTAATCATATATATATATGCCAAAACAAATGATAAAACATATACCTCTTTATGGAGAACAATTAAAATTACTGTTGGTGCATTTTATTTAATGATTTTGCATTACTCTTCACTAAAAATGCTTTTGCTCTCTGATTGAGCCAAGTTTACATAATTAATTGGCTACACTTTCATAACTGTTAATGCACTTTTTGACTCTTAATTCACGATTTTGTGCTTAAATTAGTCCC
>JAOSBK010032300.1:0-11701 GCA_027568895.1 Erythroxylum shatona | reverse complement strand
GTAAATCACATTACATAAACGAAATACATGCATATATGAAAGGAATACCTCATAATATATTATTAACAAGTCATAATATTAATACATGAATCACAAATATCCATTGGCCTAGGGCACACTACTAACAAATCAATCTTCTATACTAGCATTATGAAAGCTTTGAAGATTTTCAATAAATTCCCAAGCTTAGAAATCAATTGTTCTAAAAGTGATTTTTATTTATCCAAGGTTGCCATAGGAAGAGAACATATTATGAGTTTTATTATATACTATAGAATGCAATCACTGCACTTTACCTAGGCATTCCTATTTCCACTTCTAATCTTTCCTATAGAGATTTTAGCATACTTTTATACAAGATAAATAGTAGAATCTCTTCTTGGAGTACTAAACTCTTTCGGGCTAGAAAAGCTTAGCTAGTCACTTATACACTAAACCTTATGAATGTGTTTTGGGCTACGCATATAGCTTTTCCTATGAAGATTGTAAAGTCAATTGAATGATCTGTAGTAGGTTTCTGTAGAGTAGGAATGATGTTTCTTTCAAAAGGGCAAAGATGCAATGGATAGAGGTTTGTATGCCTAAAGACAGAGGAGGACTTAGAATCATTCCTTTCAAGATAATGAATATTGTCATGCCTTCTAAGAGATTATAGATACTTTTTATAGACATGCAAGCTCTTTAGTGCAAATGGATTCATGATCTATATCAAGAGTAGAAGTATTTAGAATTTAGAGCTTAATTCTACGTCTACTTTAATTTTTAAGGCAATTCAGAGAACCCAACATTCATTGAGGAATGAGATTGTTTCCCTTATTAGACATGGGAGATCAACTAGTTTTTGGTTTGGCCATTGGCTCTCTAGTGCACCTTTACAGTCCTTATAAGAAATGGAGATCCTCAAACCTATTATTAATTAGAATCTAGCAACTAAAGCTTTGATTGATAAACAAATTTTTAGACAATATCCCATCATAAGTTCTCTCTCTATAGAAATCACACAAACTTGCTTAAGTGGCGAAGAGGATAGTGTCATATGGAAGCATACCAGGAATGGGAAATTCACTAACCAATCTTGCAGGAATACTCTCCAGGGTCAATCAATCAAGATACCTTAGAATCAGATTGTCTGGTGTAAACATTTCCATCCTCAAGCTTCTTTCACATTATGGATAGCTATCAAAGATAGATTGCAAACTGTTGAGCAGCCAATGTTTCTTAACATTCCTTATAGGTGCACTGTGTTTGAGAGCTGAAGAAAGTAATGATCATTTGTTCTTCCAATGTCAGTTTGGCTTTAACATTTGGATTTCTTTATTTCTTAATTCCTACATTCAAAATGCTCTAGGTGATTGGAATTCTATTAAAGTTTGGTGTAATACCATTAGTAATCCTTACAACACAATCAAGTGGTGTTTCTTCCTAGCTGTGTCCTTTCTAGTCAAAGCCATTTAGGATGAGAAGAACGCTCATAGTTTTCATAATAGAAGTCAAACAATTAAGCAATAGGATTCTTTTATAGATCAAAGGCTCTATTAGTTTATAAAAATTCAATTATCAAAAACATGATTATTGTATTAGAATGTGAAATATGCAATTTGTAACTTTGTTTACTTTGAGGTGTATTTTTACTTATGCATTAGGTTGAATTTTGTGGACTTAGTTGAAGTTTTTAAGAGTAAATTGAATTTATTTATAACTTGATACAAGTAGCTAAGTACTTGAAAAATTAATGAACTTTGCAATTAAATGAATAATAGATAATAGACAATCTTTAATGATGCGGTTGATTTGTTAAATTCTTTTCTAGATTTGTCACATATTTAAGTTAAGAGTAATGGGATTGATTTTCTTAAGGGCAAACAAATTCTTAAGTGCGGGGGAATTTGATAAGTGCTAATGAGATTATATTTTTAACATGATTATGAGAGCATTTTATTTGTGTCTGGATGGTTTTCATATGATTTGGTGCTGTTTATATATTTATAAACTTTGTTTTAGCCCCCTTAATGAAGATGAAGTTGATGTGGAGATAAGTTGGAGAAGTTTTAGTATGATTTTGGATAAACATAGGCTGAATATAGACCTATATCCAAACTTGATCCTGTATTCTTCCCTTTGCTACTTATTAGTCCATTCTATTTTGCAAAAACTTGCCACATAATGGAATATAGCCCAAACATAGACCTATGTTTATGGCCTTCAGACATGTGTTCGTAAAATGAACCCATATAAGCATGATAAAGGTTACCAATCCAATAAAGGTGTCATATGAATTTATGTTATGGAATTATATTAGCAGTGATTTTTCTATAAATCAGTGTTTGTTGTAGTTATAAAGAACATGGGCCTAATACAGATTTATGTTAGACTCATATTAGGTGTAAATATTTTAGGATTTTATGAGAATGTAATGAGATTTTTGGGAATTAAAGAAAGAAAGACTAGGGAGTAGTAATACAGAGTCGAACTAGAGTATATTAGGATAAGAATGAAGCAAATTTGAAAAGAAATAAGGGATTTCATTAAGATTCAATCAAAGAACTTCAAGATTTCAAGATCCATAAGAATGCTTTCTTTTGTTTTATTTTTTTCTTAATTGTTGTTGGTTTTCTTTATTTAGTATGAACTAAATTAGGATAAAACTAGGTAGGATAAACCTTAGATCTATTTTTATTGATTCTTTGATTTCATAAAAGACCTAAGATATCTTATAAATTATTTATAGTTATTAGATATGATGAATTGAAATATGGTAGCATTTCGACTTAATTTCAGATTTCATATATAGAGATTATGAATTCATATGTGTGAATAGATCTTTGATAAATAATAAAAGTTGCTTAGGATCCTATAGATAGAAGCATATAGATCTTTTAGGTTAAAGTCAAATCTATTAAGCGAATTCATAGAAAAAGTTAGTGCATTCTTAGGGGTTTTCATTAGAAAGAGATCTCAATCAATCAACTTAATGACAAAGGTTGCATGAAATGAGAAAAAATGTAGTTGTAACTTTAGAACTCCTATTATTCTAAGATACTAGGGTAAATCATTAAATCAAAAAAAAATAAGCATAGAAAGGCTTTGGTGGCATTTTACAACTAGATTTTCTTTATCTATTAGTTGATTTAGTGCTTTGGTTTGGTACTTTTTATTAGTTCCCTTAATTATTTCTTTCAAATCAATTATTTTTTTATTATATTAGATAATAAAAAGATGGTTAGTATTAGTATTTGTAGTCCTTGAAAGATCAACACTTGTATTCACCTAATCTATAATATAAGAATGATATGTGCACTTACCCAGTGATCTGTAACATAGTTTTGATATGATAAACACTATCACAATCACCTATGTCTGCTATTTTTTCTTAACATCTATGAGTGAAGTTAGTTATAAACATCAATTTCTGCTTTTTTTCTTGACATCTATGAGTGAAGTTAGTTATAAACATCAATTTTTTTTAATGTGAATTCAATTTTGAGTTTAGAATGAAGGTTGAAGTCAGGTTTTAAGATAATTGATCTATTCTATGTGGTGAAATTTAGCATGTTGTATTGAGTAATTTTGCTTAAGGTTTAATATGCCATCTCGCAAGATATTAAATATTTAGTTTGAATGACATATGGTCTTCTACGAGAAATATTAGCTTGTGGTTATTACATATATCTAAGTTTGTTATTTTGTAAAATATTTAGTAAATTTTTTGTGAGCATTTACATTGATTTTTTGTCAAATTTGACCTAACTCTTTAGGGGGCATTTAGCTTGTCATTTTATATGAACTTTGGCTTGAAATTCTTTTTGGCATTTAACATATTATTTTGCTAAGCATTTAACCTATCATTTTGCTTAGCATTCAAGTTATCATTTTGCTAGGCATTGTAATCTATCATTTTTTATAGAATTTTTCCTATTATGTTTAAGCATTTTCACTATAATTTTATGATTTCTGAATGAGTTTAGGCTTGAAATTAAGAAAAAACATCTTATTGATTTATAAGATACTACCAATAGAACATGTTTAACAAAAGTAAGGCCTGAGATGTTGATCATTTGAGGTCCTTAGGATCTCATGTCCATCAAATATTTCTAGCTTATATATGCTAAATTTGATTATCCTTCATATGATATGGGACTATCTAGTTTGAAGCAATGTTTCCTTTACTTCTAGTTTGTTGGTCATATGAAACTTCCTTAACACAAGATGCCCTTTTCTCAATAACATATTGTATGTATTTTTTTTTACGTGTTGTTAACATATAAGGTTTTTTCATACCTACATCATGTCTCCTTTCTTTTATGAGATCCAATTCTACCCTTATCAATGATTCATTTTTATCAAAAGTAAGGTTTTCAAAACATGCCATAAGAATTGTCAACTTAATCATAATCAAGGCTTTTGCATCATAATCCAAGCTAAATAAGGTTTCTTTTGTGGATCTTCTCAAAATTCTTTCATAACTTTATGGGAAGTTTTACAAATTATCTAGCCAAAAGCCTTTTTCAAGATCTACCTATGATTTTAATTAATGTTATTATTGTTGACTTCCATTAAACTATTAGTTTATAGGTATGCAATAGATGCAAAAATATTTGAGACCTTACAAATTAAAAAAAATCTTGAAACTTGAATAAATAAAATGATGATTGTTAAATGACACAATAGCTAATGGAATGTCATATCTTCTTATTATGTGATCCATTCAAAATCTCTCAGGTGTCCTCCTTATAATAGTTAGGCAAGGCTTTTCCTACTATGTGTACTACCATATTACTACCAAGATGAACCTGTATTGTTTGATTAGTAGTGTGAATGCGCTTAAGATGTCAATGCCCTATTGTGCCAATGGTATCATGGATGAAATAAGTAAATACTCTATCAATCATCTTGACATATTTTGTTTCATCCTGTTTTATTATTGACAAGAAGTAATCTTATCATAATATTTTATGGAATAAAGTTTTGCAACCCTAATATGATCCATACTCTTTCAAATTTTCATTTGCTAAGATAAGGTAATCCATTTCATATAAAGTGGCATGTAAAAGTGTATAGAGAGTTGTATACTGATGATAGTGAATTTGTGGATTTGTATATAAGCTTTCTTGCCTCTAGTTGAAGGAAAATTTTCTTTCTCTATTTAATTTTTTATTGGAGCCCCTAATCTATGATATTTTTTTCTATCTATGTATAAAAAAATATCATAAAGGCCTTTCTTTGGCTTCTAGTAATTTTCCTCCAAAGTTAAGTCATTGGGTCCAAATTTTGATAACCATTCTACTAATTTTTTTGTGTTATCCAAAAACATATTCTATACCCACATTTCTTTTATCAAGTCTTGCAAAAAAGAAAAGTATTTATATGGCCCACATTTCTTTTATCAAGTCTAGCAAAAAAGACAAGTATTTATATGGTTTCCTCTTTAGCAATGAAAGACTGTTCAATTTTCGATCAATAAATACATGGCTATTTTGATTTCATATATCAAGACCTTATATTCCAACTTATTTTTTAAAGTAATAGATTCGTGTTTTTAACAATATTTAATGGTCCCTTGAGACTTCCCATGTTCCTCACCCTATAAGAAATTTGTAGTCAGTTTGTAGGGTGAAAAGATGGCTCTTATAACAAAGGTATATCAAAATTGGCAGTAAATGTTGTATGTTTTTATATAATATGAAGTTATATCATCTTATTATTTTAGTTGGGATACATTTTGATTGTAATAAGAATATTTATTTTTTCTTCAATGAAGATCTTGTCTAACCTAAACACAATAAAAAGGAAAGACGTTGGATGAAGTTTCAACAAAAGAGAATATTAACAGAGTTACCATAATCTACCAAAATTTTCTTGACTTTAAATTCCATATTTGTTTTGATGACCATCATATATTTATAGGAATTACATTAGCTTAACTCCTCATTTTTATTGAATATTATTCACCTTCACATTCTTTATCTTATGATTTCAATGTCTACTATAGTATTAAAATGATTATGTTAAATAAATCTCTTCAAATGAGACTTATTACAACTTTTATCTCTACCAATAATCATATTTATGACGTGTAAGGGTCTTTCATCTGCTTTTCCATAAACTAAAGTTTGTGACTTGGTTTTACTATCCTTTGATCTTATCTATATGACGTAGGCCTATATAGGGGTGAATGTTTCTATCCCTTCTGATGAATTATACCAAATCTCTTTAATAAAAGTTCAATAATAGTTACACATTACGTTTTTCCACTTCTTAGTGTCATAATTGTAGTCTTAACAAAGTCTAAAGTAATTTTTCATTTAATTCCTCCTTTAGTGTTATTAAACAAGGTGGGTATGTTAAATCTCATTCCTTAATAAAGTTCAAGATTTAATTTAAAGAAGCATTCAATCTCAAAAACTTGACTTCTACCTTTCCCCTAAGTATACAATCTCTCTTTAGATGTTCAGTAACTATGTAACTCATCCTCCTCTAAGTCAATATATCTACTCACCATTTTTTGAATTTTTTCTATGGTAGACTCCACCTATATGTAAACATTTTGATAAGGATTGGTATCTCTTCAACCATTTAAAAAAGTAATAATTTTGACAAAAGTGTTAAGATTAGGTATTTGAATCACTTTATTGAATCATCTTACATAGTTTTACAAAGTCTCACTTGACTTTTACATACTTCAAATAATGCTACCATTCTTTATATTTACGTTAGTTATTAGCTAGGTGCATGTGCAATGTGGATCTACGTATTAGACATAGAAAGGCAACAATAAGGTCGATTTTGTTTTCTAAATGTCTTAAGTTTCTCATTGTCATTTATTGTCGATTCTCCTTTTTTTTGTCTTGAATTTGTTATTTGTGGTCTTAAATGTAGGGTCATAATAACTAAATGTAATGTATGTCAAAATCTAGAATTGGTTAGTTGATGGAAAATTGGTTTTTCTTGATTTCTTTAACTGTGGAAAATGGAGAAAATTAGACAAGTTGATATAAGATTGAAAGTTCAAGCATGTTTATATAACTTCCTATGGGTGAACGGGAAAAATGTTTCATATTTGTAAAGGGTGAACGGGAAAAATGTTTCATACTTATGAACTTGTTAGGTGTTGTAGAGACTTCCTGAAAGTAGTGAATTTTCAATGAATTTACCTACTAATGTTGTACATATGATTATCCTTCCATCTTTCCCAATGGAATGTAGAGAACCAAACAAACACTATTGTGATGGACTTTTAATTATAGCTTTACTTGATCTTATCGTAGGTACCACATTTTAATGGTTACATGTTACTATTTGTATATAGAATACAACTAATGGTTACACACGATCATATCCATATAGGAATAAATCTCAAATATCACATTTATCTAGGGATAAATTTTTAATAATAGTTGGAGGGTTAATTTTCTATTGCATAATATCCAAGGGGATGTGCCTTCTTGTATGTTATTTATTGATGACATTGTTTTAGTGGATGAGACAAAAGAGGATATCAATATCAAGCTAGAACTTTGAAGAGATGTGTTAAAGTCAAAGAGCTTTAAATTAAGTAGAACTAATATTGAGTATGTAGAATGTAACCTTTTGGGGCATAAGGTGGTTACTGATATGGAGATAAAAATTAGTTTAGCAGTTATACCACCAAATGAGTGTTTTAATTATCTAAGATCTATCATCTAAAGCAATGGGGAGATTAATGAGGACTATTATACTAGATCAAGGTTGCTTAAAAGGAGAAGTGCATCAAAAATTTTATATAACTAAAAGATACCACTCAAACTTAAAGATAAATTCTATCGTTTAGTAATTAAGCCATCCATGTTCTATGGGGCAGAGTGTTGGCCTATCAAATAGGTGCATATTCATAAGCTAATGGTAGCGGAGATGAGGATGCTTTGTTGGATGTGAAACCTTACTAGAAGAGATAAAGTTAGGAATGTAATGATGATGGACCAATTAAAGGTGACTAATATTATTTAAAAATTAAAAGAGACAAGGCTTAAATGTCTTGGACATATTAAGAGGAGAGACTTAAATGCTCAAGTGAGAAGATGTCAGCAAATTATACTTAGAGGTTGTAAGATGAGAAAAAGAAGGCTTAAGAAGAATTGAGAGGAAGTGATCAAGAATGATATGGCTCTACTGAAACTTACTAAGGACATGGAACACAAGAAAACTTTGGTATACTAATATATGAATAAAGAATCCCTCTTAAAGAGACCTTTGTCATTTTCATGGGTCTGTTATCATTTTCCTCTTAGATTTAGCCTAATCATTTAGACAAGTACTAATCATTCTCATACTTATTTATTTACTTATTTATATTATTATTATCATCATCATCATCATCATCATCATCATTATTATTAGTAGTAGTAGCAGCAGCAGTGGGAGGAGGAGGAGGAGTAGTAATAGCAATAGTAGTAGCAATAGTAGTAACAACAGCAGCAGTAGTAGTAATTGTTATGATTTTCCTACAGATTAATATTTTATTAGTATTTTATTACTATTTTACTATTTATTATTATTATCATCATTTTTATTGTTTTTATTATTGTATTACTATTACTACTACTCCTGCTACTATTACTACTATTGCTACTACTATTACTATTTTTAATAATTTTTATTTATTCATTCCTTTTTGTGAGTCATTTAGAAATAACCTCTCTACTAATTAGGAGTAAGGATACATACATTGAACCTCCCCAGACCTTAAATTTAGTATATTTTTACTATATTATTGTTGTTGTTGTTGTTGATATTGTCTCGAACCAATTTTAAGTTGCTTAAAGCTCACTATTGAGCCAATAGGGGGCACTTTGGTACAAGTCTCTTATCGAGCCTGTCAACATAGACAAAAAAGGTATGACACCTAATTATGTTTATTGCCCTATATGGACCCATCATTTCCAATAATATATTTATGATAAAATTGGTATCGAAATTGACACATACGTATTCCTACTGTTGTTTTATGATATATTAAGGGATGGCAGTCTACAATTGTTAGTTATGGGTAGGGTTAGAATATTTATCTTATTTGCAAACCTTTGACAATATGCCTATCCATTAGGGAAGTTTCATTTGGTGTCGGTTTAGCCTGTTATTTACTTTAAGTAGTTTAAATCTAATCTTATGTCTCTGTAGGTATAAGTATAGATTGGGCAATCATGATTAAGGTTAATAGTTGCTATTATCTACTTTTGAGCATTATTTAAGGCTTATATAGTCAAGGTTTTGAAAGGAAGTTTTGTGGGAGGAGGATATGGGTCTATTTTTCCATTTTTTTTAAAGAAAATATGTGGGTTATTTATGATTAACTGTATGCTTCCCAAGATCAATTAATCACAACCCTACATTAGGTGCTAAATGACATATAATAATTTTATAGGTCTAAATTTTTTGAGCTTTATTATGTGTTTAATTGTTTAGGACTAGGCATGATGTTATAGGATGCAATGTATACTAAGTTTAGATTGTGGGGTCCTCTTAATGACTTGCAAAACTAAGTGCTAAAATGTTTGACATTTGGCCTTCAATAAACAAGCTAGTAAAGCTTAAGAGATAAAATGTAATATTTAATGAGATAGAATGAAATTGAAAAATGTGACCTTATTATTGGAAATAATGATTGCTTTTATAATGACTTATAGGTATATAGGATGGTATCATTTGTCTTCATCACATGCAATGCTTAGGATTAATTAGCTTATGAAACCATTCATTAGTCTTTGTTCGAAAAGGGCTTGATCCATATCTATCTAATTTCAAAAAGAATTTCCATAAATTCATTATAATCATTAAAAAATTTCATTTGCCTCAAATTAATAAGGAAGTGGAGAATAAGTGTCAAACATACATTAGCTTTAGACATCATCAATTTGGTTGTAAGTTATGAAAACTTTTTAAAAAATAATTCTAATGGGGCCAAATATAAAGATAGAAATAATGAGAGCATTAGACTTCATATGTGGGTTACTATTGATGGTGTAAGGGGTTTCCTAAAATGTTGAGAACATGTGGTCCATATGCACCATCATTTTTCCTTTATTTTTGACAACTGATATGGTTATTGTTACTCCTATTTTGTGATTTTCTTAAAACGAACATAATTTGTACCATTAGGAGTCTAACTTAATTTTTGCTTTCTTTTTAAAGACATTCAAAGTTGCATAGTTGTGGATACTTAGTTTTGTTGTAATTTATTTTATCGTTTATGTTGTTGTTTGTATAAAGATAAACATCAAAAACAGATTAAAATAAAAAAATATGTTGCTAAAAAGAATTTACTTTTGAATTTTTAATTATTTGTACCTTAGGTCATATTCATTATTTTCATTTACAATTACTTTCTTTTTTGTGATTTTAAACCTTTGTTCTTTTTTTTTGGCATGTTTAATTTGCTTCATCAATTAATTATGTTTCTTAGACATCATTTGTGTTTAAGGAATTTTGGAATAATTGGAGAAATTATTAAAATTTGAGTTCAGATTTAGGACAGTAGGAAATTTCTAGATCAAAATAATGGAAGAAATTGAATAAGGACTAGATAACCTATATGCATATAAAATAAATATATTTTTTCCTTAGTATTTTACTTGGTTTTTTGCTAAATTACCTTATTTTCTTAGTTTTAGCTATATTTTCAGGTAATTGAGAAGATGTTATATTAGGATGAGATTTGTAAAGAATTTAAAGACATTGTAAATAAAATCATTAAAATAACATATAATGTTTTGGTTAAACAAGATCTGAGACATATCCATGTGCCAACCCATAACCAACATGGTCTGGACAGATACTATGTGTAGGAGAGAATGTCTAAAGAGTGGCATGGACTATGACATGTCTATGTCTCATATTGTGTCCATGCCTAAAAAAAGTTACAAAATGATCTACAATCTAGGTTACCTTGTATCTTTCCTAGAATAAATAAAAGGTTTAATAGCTTAGGACACAATCATGTCCTAAACCATATCGTAGATGGAATAAATATATTAAAAGCATGAAAAACCTTAATGTTTAGACGACCTTTAGAGACTTTTCATATCCCATCATTCTTTTTACTCCAAAAACTTAAGATTAGTCATTGGGAGATACACCAACCCTCAAGAGTTCAATTACAAAGTCTTTTTTCATTAGAGAAACAAGATTGTAGATTATCACAATGAATTAAAATGCTCTACATATAGGATTTTCATCTAAAGCTCCTCCTGTCAAGATATCTTTTATTTTGTCTATTATTTCATTAGTTCAAACATGACTTATGGCTTTCTAAGTGTTTAAATAGAGAAACCCCTAGTAATTATCTTTGTATAAATTGATTCAATTTTTTTTATAAAATAGGATTTATATTTGCAAAAAAAATCTTTGATTGCTCTAAATGTGAGTTTATTCATGCGGGCATTTAAGTATGATTCAAATTCACTTACTATTCGAGAGAACATGCTTGAGGATGGACCATGTCTTAGAAGTTATAGGTTGAATGAAGTACTATAGATAAACTATATGATCTCTCAAGTTTTAAGGTGAAACATATAATAGAAATTCATATGTCTTAATGCATTCGAAGGGGTGTTAGCTTCGTAGAGATATAGGTTAACTAATAGGGGAATAACTTGTAACACCCCACTCCCGAGTGACCCGAACCCGATATCGTTGATGATATCCGAGTCCGTGCCCCGCGAGGGTGGCG
>JAOSBK010032299.1:0-11705 GCA_027568895.1 Erythroxylum shatona | reverse complement strand
TTTAGCAAGAATTTGCTTTAACAAGTACTGCTACTTTGGTGTGACCTATTGTGACATAAGGTCAAAGAAAATTACACTGAAAGGAATAATATCATGTTGCAAACGTCTTGGTTGAACTATGAGCTTGTTCTATAAAAAGCCACAGGAGTAAAACAAAGCAAGTCAAGAAATATAGACATTATAAATATCAAACAACAATATCTTAGTAACTTCACCTAAATTGATTCTCTAATACACCAGCTGTTTGAACTCTTACATATAGAACATCCTCGTACAACACCAAATACATGAAGTGTCAAAACGATCTATATTTAAGAGCTAAAAAAGAAAAGTCCACTGTATAAACATTTAAAGTCTTTCTTATGGTCTTTCTTATGGTGGGCCAATACATTGACTCTTCTTTAGCAAGGATGTGCTTTAAACCTTTAACAACCACTTTAGCCTTTTGTTTTATACGGAATCATAAGTCTAGAAAAGTCCAAAAAGTAAAGAAAAGCTAGCAAGAAGAGTCAAAAGTGAACCAAGTCACCAATAGAAGCGTCTGACCAGGAAGAGAAGCGGCGGTGGGTAAGATGTGAGAGATTAAGAAACAGAGAGAGACGTGAGAGAGATGTGAGAGATAGATCTGAATCGAGCAAACTGTGGCAGTGGGTAAGATGAGGCTTCTCAAGCGGCGGTGTCTTCCTTCTCAAGTGGCGGTGTCTTCCTTTTATTCTTCTTTTGGTTTTTATTCGACAAACGTGAGAGAGAAACATGAGAGAGAGGTATTTTACGTGAATCAGGCGGTTTTCTCTTACACTGGTTCACAGGTTTTTATCAGTTCGACCGTAAAATCAACGAGTCAACCACTCACAAAAAATAAAGGTTAAACCGAACCGTTTTATGCTTTGGGTCATTGATTTTTCGGTCCGATTTGCTGGTTCGGCTAGTTTTTAAAACATCGATATTAATTATTTAGTTTTTTAAAAATTAAGTTATAGTAAAGATTCAAGAAATATATGAAAGATCAAGTCACATGTAAAAGTGAGGTGATCTAAAGAAGTCAATACAATTAATCAAGCATTAAATTAAAAGTGATCCATAATGAGGAGATTCTTGAATTAATACCGAATGAGTGAAAAAAAGGAAAGTTTTTTTTAGAGTAAAAATGTATTCCTTCAAATGGAATTGTGTGTATATAGAGGATAAACTATATTAGAAGCAATTGTATCATTTAGTAGAGAGGAAACATAACCATCCTAGGCACTCCTTTAAAACTAGATTTGGAATTAGTTTATTAGACTATGTCATTCTCCAATTATTGAACATTATAGATTTTTTTTTGTGTTTGTTTTTGTAGAGGCTTATTGTAGTCTAATTTTGTCAAACGTTAAAATAATGACCACATCTTCCTTCCATCATTGATTGTTGAAATTCTATTGTTCCTCTTTATCCAAATACTTGTGACCATATAGGAAAAACCTATGTAAGTTATGCATCTGTCTCCTTCATACATGTTATTGAGTTGCACACTCTAGTCTTTTATCTCATTCCTTTTTGTAGGGGGATTATCTATACTACACAGATACATTATGGATTTCTATATTTTGTTAGTGAAGGTGCACTAAAAGAGTAAGTGATCATAAGATTCCATCTCTATTTTGCATGATATACACCAATTTGTAATGTATAGGTACTTTCCTAATCTGTTTGATATGGGGAGCGTAAGTTTAAAAGTTGTCTAAATTGTGTGTGCTGCTCTAGGACTATAGTTCTTACATCACACTTCTTTATGTCAAGCTACTTAAGGATTAACCTGATTATGTGACGGTTTTTATGAGTTATTATAGTAGCAAGTAGATGCTTCTAGTTTCCATATTACTTTATTTTTATTATCACTCAATTTATGATTGATCAGGAAGTTCATAGCACTAGATGTTGAAGCAGTGAGTAAGCTTTTCCCTAAGATTGATAAGGCATGAGCTACACTTGCATTTTCCTGAATTATGTTCTTTGAAGAATGTAATTCACTAATTTGATTGAGTGGCCCAATTGAGGTCCAATAATTAGACCAAAAGTTAGTGAGTACCCCATTTCCAACTTAATAGACACATATTCATCTTATCTGTCTATGATTTTTCCAATGAACTTCACTATTGTTAAGGTATTGCTAGGGATTCTGGAGTTCCATACATATTTATCCCAAATATATATTCTTTCACCTACCTTACCCACAATGATCATTTATCTTTGATTAATCTCTAAGCCTTTTCTATCAGCAAAACTTGATTCATCAATTCGGTTGTTGAAATACTCTGTCCTTGACACATATTAGACCATTTTATCTTATTTATTTTAATTTACATCTTACATCTTAACCATAAGAAGTTTTTTAAAAAAATCAACTATTTTTACGGTGCCTAAAGGGATCTCTAGATGAGGGAACCTAGTATATATTCATAAATGAAAGCACATGTTTCACTAATTAAGCTCTTCCAGTTAAAGTTAATTCTCTATAGCTCCAGCTATTATTTATAACCAAGATTTTTTCAATGAGAATTTTTTAATCCAAGTTTTATACTAATTGATAATATTATAATTCCAAGATACTAAACTAGTAATTTTTATAGTTTGAATTATAGTAGATAATAATAAGCTTATAGACATGCTTAATTGATTATGAATCTATTTCATAACACTTAGTGATTATTGCTATGAAAATGCTTAATATACTCACTCTGACTCGTATGTGATTTTAGGCATAATTCGAAAGAAAAGGAGTTAAAGTGAGTCGAAAGCATTATGTTTATGCCATTTTTCAAAGATTCATATCTACTTGTCTTTGTGGAACAAGAATAAGGAAGGTTAAAACAAGAAGAAGACAAGAAATTACTAAGAAAGATGAAGAATGAAGAGTATAATGACACTCATGGCTTGCTGGAATTTTGTCACAGCCGTGAGTGAATTACAGCAACCATGGATTATAAGATGAAGACACCTCATGCTACCAAAGGAGCCAGCTGTCACATGCATTAAAACCTAGCATTTATAAAGAAGACATGTGTGAAGGAGGGTTGGAAAGCTTCTTATGGCTGTGAGAAACATCTCACAACCATGAGAAGCTGCTCATGGGTGTGACAAATATGTTACACCAGTAAGGCTCTCTCACACTTGTGAGAGATAACTCATGGGTGTGAGGCCCTCTCCTATGTGAGAAACTGCCATGTCACTTAGGTTTTTAGTATAAAGAAAACAAGGTATGGTGGTTGAAGATATGAAAGTTTTGATATGTTTCGACCGAGAAAAAAGAAGGGAGGTTTTCGGCTGGCCTGAATTGTGAGGGACCTTTAGGAGTTTCGAGAGAGCACGAAGAGGGAGGTAAGCTCTCCACATGAGGAGACCTATGGAGGGGTAGCTTCCTGACATCGATTCAGAGGTAATATTGACGCCTATAACCTAGTTAAGCATTCTTTCCTTGTGTTTATTATTCTTTATCTCTTTAGAAAATTTTTATGTTATCCAATGTGTATGGATTTAGGTATTGTGAAAAGATGGTTTTAATGCGTTCATTAGATTGTTTATTTACAAAACCATTGCTAGAATTTTGATATAATTTATAATTATTGTATTTGAAATTCATGTCTAGCGACCAATGATTTGTAATCATTAGGGATAACATAACATAGATTAAATGACACATTGTATGCGGTTTTTACGTTGATTAATTAGTTTTTCTAATTCATAATGTGGTTACCTAATTGAATCTAGAGATTGTATCCTAGGTTATTTGGTGGCTAGGTTTAATTAGCAACCATATCTTGATTAAACACTACCTAAGAGAAAACTTGGGTTAATTAGTAACCCACGATTAATAATTTCTAGGAGAGGTTTAAGAACAACAAATCATCGAGATATGTTTAATTAGGGTGTAGGCTGAGATAGAACCAAAAAACTGGATTCTTAACGAATTAAACACTTTCATCACTTTCCATGTTTTCTTTAATTTATTTTTCTTAGTTTAGTTTCATTTTATTTTCTTATTTCAAACTAGCTAAACCCACCCCCTAAACCTAAATACCGATTATTTTCATTTAAACAATTATACACATATTGTCTGTGGGATCAACCTAGACTCATCATTGCTATAGTAGTAGGTCTAATTTTTATTTTGACTAGCATTATGATGCATTGTTAATTTTGGCATCATTATCAGGGAGTTTAATGATTTACTTTTTGTTTGTGATTTTAATTGGTGTTTTGTATATATTAGTTTGTAATTGGTTTCTTTTTCAGTCATTTTATGATCCTTCATTGTTTTGTTTTGTGTTTATGATTAAAAAAAATCATGGATATAAGTAATTTTTTCTTTAACTCTTACTCTCAATCCTATAACCAAGACTAGACTGATCAATCTAACTTTAGTTATGGATGAGATAATCAACAAAGTTACTTCCATGATAGTTTGTAGGATGCGCAACAATTCCCATATAGACCAGAAGTTTCTTATCACGATTCAGGTACATGTCTGGACTACTATATCAAGACTTGTAATGCTAACAATCTTTAATTTCAACAGGGTATGCAGTAGCTTCAAGATAGTATACAGCAAACCCAACAAAATATCCAATAATTCCAACAGAATGAAAGGCAATTTTGGTCTAGTTTCCAAAATTAGGAGAGCCAGCAAAACTCAGGTACATCCTTGGAAGAATTAATTGATGTTGCCACTGTTAACACTTTACAGTTCGAACAGGATGTACAAAAATAGTTCCAATAACTTCAACGGGGTATACAATAACTCTATCAGGATACAACATCTAGACTCCACAATGTGGCAAGCCAAATGGGTGAGATGGTAGCGAGGATCAACTATTTAGAATCACAAATGGAAGAGGAACAACCATATCAACCCGAGCTATACCCAATGGACATTAGTGCAGAAACCTTACAAAGTGATGGGGAGCTTGAGAATTTTGAGAGTAATACTCAAGGAATTGTATGTGAAGAAGAAGTTAACGAGGAGCTTGAAGAAAAAAAAGTTATATCTTTCAACTCGGAGGTAAATACTGAGTTCCAATTTTTTTGTTAAGAATGACTCTTTCACTTTTACCTAGCAGGATAAAGGAATTAAACGAAGAAGAAAAAGGAAGAGACATTTGAGATCTTTCCAAAATGCATGGACTTGGTAGAGATTGAAAGTTAGAGGATAAGGAAGATATTGAATGGGAATGTATTATCAACTGAGGTCCTATCCGGAAGAACCTTACGTGGAGGAACCACATGTGTCACTAGAAGATCATAATTTTGTCACATAAGGAGAAGGAGGGGTCGAGTTAGTGGCACTAAACAAAGGCACTTCTTGGGAGGCAACCCAAGGGAAGTAAATTTTTTCTTTTATTTGAATTATCACATTTAGTTTTTTTTGTGCTTGTGTGTTTTTAGTCATTTGTTTCTTACTTGTTTTAAATTTTCAATAAAATGAGAGAAAGAATGAAACAAGCAAAACAAACATTTTCTCGTTTTCTATTGCTTTTAGGATTATATAGTCATGATTAGAGGGTGAATTGATTAGAGAATTTTATAGCAACTTTAGCATGTACTTTTACTTTTATGATTGGTCAATGTGCATTATCTTTAGAAGATTAGTAACTAGTGGTAGACAAAGCTGGTGAGATTTTAAGCTTTACTAGACTGGCACATTCATATCACTCTCATTGTCTTTTGATAATGTGTCACCTTCATAATATGTACATCCTGATTTTTCCTTGAATTTATGTTCGAGACCACAATTTTATCACACACATTAACATGGATATAATTAGGCATTCTTTTCTTTTTCGAACTACATTAGCCAAATAGCCTACCCATGATATGATTTTCCTTTTTGATAAGCCCCCTTGAGTTTGATTTGTTTTTTCTTTATGTATTAGCCACATTACATGCTTTAACCTAAATGTCCTTCCCAAGCCTTAAAGCTAGTGGAACATTTGTTGATTTTTGAGTTTGTGGATGTACAAAATTCTAAGTGTGGGGGTATGCATACGTGTGGGTTGGTTATAATGTTGGAATGTTATTTTATGTCTTATCATTGAAATTCCCATGTTGATGTAGTTTACTTTAATTTTTATAAGAGAAAAAAAGAAAGGAAAAGAAAGAAAGAAAGAAAGGAGAAAAGCAAAAGAAAAGAAAAAGAATAAAAATGTTTAAATAAACATATCAAGGAGGAAGTGTATATATGGTTTGCAAGGTTATTCATACTTAATGCATCCTCCTAAAGTTGTATTGAATGAGTTATTTGAGTATGTTGAATATTAGGTAGATGTTGGCTTGGAAGGGTCACTCTTTGTGGTTTCAATATATTGTCATCAGTTGTATGAGTGATATCTTTGGATTAGTATATACTTCAAGTGGTTTGTGTATGAGAGCTTGAGTTTAAGTTGTGAAACTTGTTTTTTGCATTCATTATAATTGATGTACACAATTGTGAGGGAATGTTGGTTTTTGCACTTGATGTCACATTGAGTGTTGCTTTGTTTCACTAGCTTTAATGGCTTTCATGCTACTTGACCCAAATAAATCTCACCATCCCTTTGCCCACATTACAATCTTGAAAAGTCCTTTAATCTAAGAATTTGCATACGAACATTAGTGGTGGAGAAATGAAATGATATGCAAAGTTGTGGAATGTCTTGATTGTGAATCATATTTAAATGAACCCATAAACATATCTTATTTAAACATGTTTTCCAAGTCTATAATTAGATTGCTCAGTTTTCGAAGATAATGAATGTTGATTGATTATAAATAAAAGTGGACCATTGAATTCTAACTATGAGTTTTGAAGGTCGTTCATCTTTGTTTATGATTAGATATTTTTGGAACACATGGGAAATATATCAATTTTCTGGGTTTAAGCTTAATTTTGATGTTTTGCCCAAGGAAGGCCAAAAGTTAAGTTTGGGAGAAATTGACATGTTCTTAATTGATTATGAATTTATTCCATAACACTTAATGCTTAGTGCTATAAAAATGCTTAAGATACTCACTTTGACTCATCTATGATTTTAGGCACAATTCGAAAGCAAAAGAGTTAAAGTAAGTCAAACGCACTATATTTGAGCCATTTTCTTAATATTCACATCAACTTTTCTTTGTAGAACAAGAATGAGGAAGATTAAAACAAGAAGAAGACAACAAATTACCAAGAAAGATGACGAATGAAGAGCATAAAGACCACTTACAGCTTGCTGGAATTTTGTCACAGCCGTGAATGCATTACAGTAGCCATAGACTACAAGATGAAGACACCTCATGCTACCAAAGGAGCTAACTGTCACATGCATTAAAACCTAGAATTTATAAAGAAGACGTGTGTAAAGGAGGGCTAGAAAGTGTGAGAAACTACTCACAGGCATGACAAATATGTCACACCCATAAGGCTCTCTCACGCCTATGAGTAATATGAGAGATAACTCACAGGTGTGAGAAATTACCTCATCACCTAGGTTTTTAGTATAAAGCTAAACAAGGTGTGACGACTAAAGATATGAAAGTTTTGGTGTTTCAACCGAGAGAAAAGAAGAGAGGTTTTCAACTAGGCTAAATCATGAGGGACCTTCGAGAGCTTTGGGAGATCATGAAGAGGAAGGTAAGCTCTCCACTATAAGGAGACCCATAGAGGGGTAGCTTTCCAATGCTAGTTCAGAACAATATCAACGTCGACAACCCTGTTAAGCATTCTTTCCTTTTTTTGTTATTTCTTTCTCTCTTTAGAAATTGTTTATGTTATCTGATGTGTATGGATTTAGGTATTGTGAAAAGATGATTTTAATGTATTCATTAGATCATTTATTTACAAACTTATTGCTAGAATTTCAATATAATCCGTAATTGTTATATTTGAAATTCATGTGTAGTGACTAATGATTCATAATTAATAGGGATAACATAACCTAGGTTAAATTTTGCATCATTTGTGGATGTTTCCTTGATTAATCATCTTTCCTAATTTGTATTGTGGTTACCTAAGTTAATCTAGAGATCGTATCCTAGGGTATTTGGTGGTTGGGTTTAATTAACGATTGTATCTTAATTAAACACTACCTAAGGGAAAACTTGGGTTAATTAGTAACCCACAATTAATAGTTTCTAGGAGAGGTTTGAGAACAAAAAATCATCGAAATATGTTTAATTAAGATGTAGACTGAGATACAACCAAAGAATCAAATTCCTAACAAATTCACCACTTTCATCACTTTGTATGTTTTCTTTAAATTGTTTTTCTTAGTTTAGTTTCATTTTATTTTCTTATTTCAAACCATCCAAACCCCCCTAAACCTAAATACCAATTATTTCCATTTCAACAACTTTACACACACTCTCTATAGGATCAACCTAAACTTACCACTACTATAGTAATAGGTCTAGTTTTTATTCTGACTAGTGTTACGACACATTGTCAATTATGCTGGTGGCACTTATTGAGATATACATGGCACTTTTGTTTTTGTTGATGCATATACCAAACATTATGTTAGACATCTTAAGAGTAGTGAGGAGGAAGGAGATTGAATTTCCATCATATTTTGAATAGATAAATAAATCATTAATAAAATTTAAACTTAGAATTTTTAGCTTATTACAGTTGCCTTGGAATTTGAAGGATTGATTCTCTCATCAACTCTTCTTAACAGTTTTTTGAACACTACTTTAACTAACAAGAATAAGTAAAGGGATAAAGGATCCCCTTGCTTAATTTCCCTAGCTCCTTTAATTAGACTTGAGGGCTTTCCATTCATCAATAGTTAAATGAAACTATTGTTAAGGACTAATGAGTCTAAGCTATAAAGGTGTTGGAAAATCCAAATGTAAGCAGTATATTGATAATGAAAGACCACTCAACTGTGTCATAGGCTTTTTGGAAATCAATCTTCAAAGAACAATTCTTATGGCCTCTTTTCCTAGTATAATGTTTAAAAAGTTCTTGAACAATGGTGATATTATCACCAATGCATTTTCCAAGTTTATAAGTCCCTTAATCTTTATCAATATGGTTTGAAAGGACTTAATTTGACCCCTATAGATGGTTTTTTAATAAGCAATGGGGTGATAATCATTCATGGTTTCCTGTTATTTGCCTTTAGGAAACAAAGGTGATGAATGCATGATTAATTTCTTTCATTAATTTTCTTTTCTTTAAGAATTCAAGAACTGCATCCATAATCAAATGAATACTAGCAGGCTAGATTTTGATAAAGAAATTAGCATTGGGGCTATTAAGCACTAGTGCCTTATGAGTATGCAGAGATTTTCAAGCCTTATTTACTTTCTGAGCAGTCATATATTGAGCTAGAATGTTAGCCTCTTGAGGGGAAATCTGATATTGAATTATTTCCTATATTAATCTTAGATTTGAATGGGTGCCTAAGAGGCTAGAGAAGTGCTCCTCTGTAACTTTGAGAAAGTGAATTTAAGTTGTTAGGATAGTACCTGAATGTGAGATAGATATAGTCTTATTAACAATTTGTCTAGAGATGATGGCTTTATGAAAAAAAGGTTAAGTTTTTGTCTCCTAGCTTCAACTATGTGATTCTAAACCTCTGTTTCGTGAAGGAATGATTAATTTACATATTGAGATAGAATGAGCACATTTTTCTTTTCCTTATTTTGAAGATTTGTGGATAGATTATTTTTATAGAGCTTAGATTGGGTCTTCTCTAATGCATCTTTTATAATTTGAAGTAGGTGACGTGTGTTGTCAATGTTTTATTAGTAAAATAATTTGATCTCCTCCTTTACTTTGCTCATTTTCCTAGTAAGAATGAACTATTTTGTTCCTTCAATATGAAACCTAGAACCCCTCTCGACTGCTTCATTTAAACTCGTTACATTAACTAGAAAATTGTTAATTATAAAAGGAGTTTTAATGAAATTTTTGTGATTAGTAAAATGCACGAGGACAAAGAGAGTGGTCTTATAATTTTGTGTTTAGAAGTTTATGTTTGGTGTGTGGTAAAGCTTGAATTCATTCCAGATTGGTGAGACCCTATCTAATTTCTTTGTGATATAAGAACTTTCATTTTGCCTATGGCTCAAAGTAAAGAAGTTTTCTTTAAAAGGAAAGTCTGTGACCTAATATCATTAAGGTAGTTCCTTAAATCATCACAATAGGTTCCATGAGAGTAATTGCCTTTAGCCTTCTCCACATTTATGTTTCATTGAAATCACCTAAAAGGAGCCAAGGTCCTTAGAGTAGTAACTTCTCTAAGTTTAGTTCAGGAGGTAGTCCTTTAAAAAGGATAGTTAAAAGCATATATGATGGACAAAAAAGTAGTGATGTTAAGCTTTTTGAAGGATATCTTGGTGTGTATTAGTTGATCTAGCTCCGTAGAGTTCAGGATGGAGATTTATTTTCATTATAAAGCAACAAAATTCTCCCATTTAGATATTTATTGTAATTATGAATCAGATTCCATCATTTTTCCAAAAGATTAAGTAAGTGACAGTTTTCATGCTTGATTATTGACTTCAAAATACTTAATGAAACAAGATTATTTTCCAAAATAATTTACTTTAGTATGAGTGTTTTAGGGAAATTTAGACTCCTAACATTCTAAGTTATAATAATCATGAGTTTTGGTTCATAAAAGGGAACCTTTTGTTCTTGTTAGATCTTCCACTATTTGTAAGTTTAAAACCATCATCCTCATTCATAGTTTTGTATAAGCTTGAGTGATCTCTATTAGGAGTGTTTATAGTAATGTTGTAATTTATTGTCTTACTACATTCAGTTTGAGGGCTATTAGATTGCTTAGTAATGTCAAATACAATTAAGATGGTGTTACTGACAATTATTAGAGCTTTTTTTTATCTCATTACTTATATCTTCTTAGGGGATTATGTCCATATTGGGATCAAATCCAAAAGCTATTGCATCTACTATTAGCAGGTATTACCATTGGAGGAGTAATTATATTGTCCTCTTCTAACAACTCCTATAAGAATTCAAACCTAAAGATTCTTTCTGGTGGTTTCCAAGTTTTCTTGGTTGTCATTATTGAGGGATTCCATCCATAAGTTACTTTCCTAACATCCTCCACCAGTTCAAACTTATCATTTAACCAGAGAATAGGTATATCTTTAGGTAAATATTTCATAGCTTCGACAACTACACAAAATCTAGGATAGCTTATTCTGATTGTCTCTACTATAGCTTGATGGAAGCAAATAGGCTTTCTAATATAGCTGACAATGTGGCCGAGTCTAGTTATGGTTCAATATTCTAGTGGAATTCTATGAATACATATCTATATATGCACATTAAACTACTTGATGTCTTCAATATTAATCCTTAGTCAAATTGCATAATTTGTTTATTTTGCACATGACAAACCTAATTCAAGAAGAGTTATTGAAGTGAATCACACGTTAATACAAGACTTATTATACGATGTATAAATGCACAAGAAGGGGGGGGGGGGGGTTGAATTGTGTATTCTTTTTCAAAAATCCCTTCGAAAACTTTTTGTTAAAAGAAACTTGTTCTTTTCACAAGAACTACTGAAAATCAAAGTTATAAGGCATTTTTCGAAAACTTTTTTAAAAAACTACTAAGATCAAAAATTTGAAAGATAAGAGAGATTGAGGGTTGAGAGAAGTTGACACGGTAATTTTTATACTGGTTCACCCCAAACCGTGGGCTACGTCCAGTCCTCAGATATCTTTCT
>JAOSBK010032298.1:16179-28675 GCA_027568895.1 Erythroxylum shatona | reverse complement strand
GTCACGAAATGTCAACGTCATGAAAATGTCACAAAAAGTCACATTGCACGACATTTTTTGGTAATGTCATGAAAATGTCACGAAATGTCTCGTTGCGCAATGTTTTTTTAGAACATAATGAAAATGTCACGAAAAGTCACATTGCACGATGTTTTTTAGAAACGTCATGAAAATGTCACAAAAAGTCATATTATGTGACATTTTTTGGAAACGTCAAGAAAATGTCACGAAATGTCTCATTGCGTAACGTTTTTTGTAAACGTCATGAAAATGTCACAAAATGTCAGATTGCGCGATGTTTTTTCAGAACATAATGAAAATGTCATGAAAAGTCGTATGGCACGACATTTTTGGAAACGTCATGAAAATGTCACAAAAAGTCACATTGCGCGACGTTTTTTGGAACCATCATGAAAATGTCACGAATGTCTCATTGCGTGACGTTTTTGGAAACGTCATGAAAATGTCACGAAATGTCACATTGCGCGACATTTTTTGGAAACGTCATAAAAATGTCAAGAAATGTCTCATTGCGCGACGGTTTTCGAAAACATCATGAAAATGTCACGAAATGTCACATTGCACAGCATTTTTTGAAAACATCATGAAAATATCACGAAATGTCTCATTGCGCGACATTTTTTGGAAACGTCATGAAAATGTCACGAAATGTCACATTGCGCGATGTTTTTTGGAAATGTCATAAAAATGTCTCGAAATGTCACATTGCGTAACATTTTTTAAAAACGTTATAAAAATATCACGAAATGTCACATTGCACAATATTTTTTTGAAGCGTCATGAACGTGTCACGAAAAGCTTCATTGCGCGATATTTGTTGGAAACGTCATGAAAATGTCACTAAATGTCACATTGCGCGACATTTTTTGGAATCGTCATGAAATTGTCACGAAAAGTCACAATGCGCGGCCTTTTTTGGAAACATCATGAAAAGGTCACGAAATGCCATATTGCGCAACGTTTTTTGCAAACGTCATGAAAATATTATGAAATGTCTCATTCCACGACGTTTTTTGAAAATGTCATGAAAATCTCACAAAAATTCATATTGCACGACGTTTTTCGAAAATGTCATTAAAAGTCAAATTGCGCGATGTTTTTCAAAAACGTCATGATAATGTCACGAAATGCCTCGTTGCGTGACATTTTTTGAAAGCGTCATGAAAATATCACGAAATGTCACATTGCGCAACCTTTTTTGGTAACGTCATAAAAGTGTCACAAAATGAAAATGTCTCGAAATGTCACACCGCGTAACGTTTTTAGAAAACGTCATAAAAATGTCACATTGCGCAACGTCTTTTGAAAACGACATAAAAATGTCCCGAAATGTCTCATTGTGCAACATTTTTTGGAAACATCATGAAAATGTCCCAAAATGACATATTGGTTGACCTTTTTTGGTAACGTCATAAAAATGTCACAAAATGAAAATGTCTCGAAAAGTCACACTGCGCAACATTTTTTGAAAACGTCATGAAAATGTCACGAAATGTCATATTGCTCAACGTCTTTTGGAAACGTCATGAAAATGTCACGAAATGTCTCATTGTGCGATGCTTTTATCAAACGTCATGAAAATGTCATAAAATGTCACATTGCATGACGTTTTTGGAAACGTCATGAAAATGTCACAAAAAATTACATTGTGCGATATTTTTTGGAAACGTCATGAAAATGTCACGAAGTGTCAACGTCATTAAAATGTCATGAAAAGTCACGTTGCACGATATTTTTTAGAAACATCATGAAAATGTCAAGAAATGTCACATTGCGTGATTTTTTTAGAAACATTATTAAAATGTCACGAAATGTCACATTGCGCGATGTTTTTCATAAACGTCATGAAATTGTCACGAAATGTAACATTGCGAGACATTTTTTGAAAACATCATGAAAATCTCACAAAATGTCAAATTGAGCAACGTTTTTTGGAAACGTCATGAAAATGTCACAAAATGTCACATTGCGCAATGTTTTTTGGAAACGTCTTCAAAATGTCATGAAATGTCACATTGCGCAATATTTTTTGAAAACATCATGAAAATGTCACGAAATGTCACATTGTGTAACGTTTCTTGGAAGCATCATGAAAATGTCCCGAAATGTTTCATTGTGCGATGTTTTGGAAATGTCATGAAAATGTCTCGAAAAGTTACATTGCGCGATGTTTTTTGGAAATGTGATGAAAATGTCACGAAAAATCACATTTCGCAATGTTTTTTTGAAACGTCATCAAAATCTCACAAAAAATGACGTTGCGCGACGTTTTTTGAAAATGTCATGAAAATGACACTAAAAGTCACATTGCACGATGTATTTTGGAAACGTCATGAAAATGTCACGAAATATCACATTACATGATGTTTTTTGGAAATGTCATGAAAATGTCACAAAATGTCACATTGCACGACGTTTTTTTGAAACGTCATGAAAATGTCACGAAATGTCATATTGCGTGATATTTTTTGGAAATGTCATGAAAATGTCATGAAAAGTCACATTGCCCTACGTTTTTTAGAAACGTCGTGAAAATGTCACAAAATGTCACATTGCGCGACCTTTTTTGGTAACGTCATAAAAATGTCACAAAAAAAAGTCTCGAAATGTTACACTGCGCAACGTGTTTTGAAAACATCATGAAAATGTCACAAAATATCACATTGCGGAACGTCTTTTGAAAACATTATGAAAATGTCACGAAATGTCTCAATGTGCGATGTTTTTTGAAACGTCATGAAAATGTCACGAAATGTCACATTGCACAACGTTTTTCGAAAATGCCATGAAAATGTCACGAAAAGTTACATTGCGCGATTGTTTTTTGAAACATCGTGAAATTGTCATGAAATGTCAACGTCATGAAAATGTCACAAAAAGTCACATTGCACAATATTTTTTAGAAACGTTATAAAATTGTCACGAAATGTCACATTGCGTGATGTTTTTTAGAAACGTCATGAAAATGTCACAAAATGTCACATTGCGTGGTGTTTTTCGAGAACGTCGTGAAAATGTCACGAAATGTCACATTGCGCGACATTTTTTGAAAACGTTATGAAAATGTCACAAAATATTACTTTGCGAGATGTTTTTCAGAAACATAATGAAAATGTCACGAAATGTTACATTTCGCAACGTTTTTTGGAAACGTCAAGAAAATGTCACGAAATGTCACATTGCGCAACATTTTTTGAAAATGTCATGAAAATGTCACAAAATGTCACATTGCGCAATGTTTTTTGGAAATGTCATGAAAATGTCCCGAAATGTCTCATTAGACGACGTTTTTTGGAAACATCATGAAAATGTCATATTGCGCGATGTTTTTTCAAAACGTCATGAAAATGTTACAAAAAATCACATTGCATGAGGTTTTTTGGAAACGTCATGAAAATGTCACAAAAAGTAACATTGCGCGACATTTTTTGGAAACGTCATGAAAATGTCAAGAAATTTCAACATCATGAAAATGTCAGGAAAAGTCACATTGCGCGGAATTTTTTGGTAATGTCATGAAAATCTCACGAAATGTCTCATTGCGAGATGTTTTTTCATAACGTAATGATAATGTCACGAAACGTCACATTGCGCGACATTTTTTGGAAACGTCATGAAAATATCAGAAAAAGTCACGTTGCGCGACGTTTTTTCGAAACGTTATGAAAATGTCACGAAATGTCTCATTGCACGACGTCTTTTGGAAATGTCACGAAATGTCACATTGCACAACATTTTTCGGAAGCATCATGAAAGTGTCACGAAATGTCTCATTGCCCAACATTTTTCGAAACGTCATGAAATTGTTACAAAAATTCACATTGCATGACATTTTTGGAAACGCCACGAAAATGTCATGAAAAATCACATTTCGCGTCGTTTTTTGGAAACGTGATGAAAATGTGACGAAAAGTGACATTGCGCGATATTTTTTAAAAAAGTCATGAAAATGTCAGAAAATATCTCATTGCGCGATGTTTTTTGGAAACATCATGAAAATGTCACGACAAGACACATTGCGTGACATTTTTAAAAATGTCATGAAAATGTCACAAAAAGTCACATTGCGTGACGTTTTTTGGAAACGTCAAGAAAATATCACGAAAAGTCACATTGCATGATATTTTTTGGAAACATCATGAAAATGTGACGAAAAGTCACAATGCGCGACGTTTTTTGGAAATGTCCTGAAAATGTCACGAAAAGTTACATTGCGCGCCGGTTTTTGAAAACATCATGAAAATGTCACAAAAGGTCACATTGCGAGATATTTTTTTAAAACGTCATGAAAATGTCACCAAATGTCACATTGTGCGTCATTTTTTGTAAATGTCATGAAATGACACAATGCGTGACGTTTTTGGAAACGTCATCAAAATGTCACGAAATGTCACATTGCACGACATTTTTTTATAGCGTCATGAAAATGTCGCGAAATATCACATTACGCAACATTTTTCAAAAATGTCATGAAAATGTCACGAAATGTCAACGTCATGAAAATGTCACGAAATGTCACATTGCACGACAATTTTTGGAAACGTCATAAAAATGTCACGAAATGACAAATTGCTTGGCATTTTTTGAAAATGTCATGAAAATGTCACGAAATGTCACATTGCGCGACGTTTTTTAGAAATGTCATGAAAATGTCACAAAATGTCACATTGCGCAATGATTTTCGGAAATGTCATGAAAATGTCACGAAATATCAAAGTCATGAAAATGTCATGAAGGGTCACATTGCGCGACATTTTTTGAAAACGTCATGAAAACGTGACGGAATGTCACATTGCACGACGTTTTTTGGAAACATCATAAAAAGGTAACAAAATGACACATTGTGCGACGTTTTCTAGAAACATCATGAAAATGTCACGTTGCGCGAGATTTTTTGAAAACGTCATGAAAATGTCACGAAATGTCACATTGCGTGATGTTTTTTGGAAACGTCTTGAAAATGTCACGAAAAGTTACATTGCGCGATGGTTTTTTTAAACACAATGAAAATGTCACGAAATATCAACGCCATGAAAATGTCACGAAAAGTCACATTGCGCACAATTTTTGAAAACGTTATGAATATGTCACGAAATGTCATATTGTGCGACGTTTTTCAGAAACGTTAGAAAAATGTCAGGAAATGTCACATTGCATGATGTTTTTTGGAAAGGACATGAAAATGTCACGAAATGTCACATTGTGCAACATTTTTTGAAAACCTCATTAAAATGTCACGAAATGTCACATTGCGCGACCTTTTTTGAAAACGTCATGAAAATGTCACAAAAAGTTACATTGCGCGACATTTTTTGGAATCATCATGGAAATGTCACGAAAAGTCACATTGCACGACGTGATGAAAATGTCACGAAATGTCTCATTATGTGACATTCTTTGGAAACCTCATGAAAATGTCATGAAATGTCACATTGCGCGATATTTTTTGGAAATGTCATGAAAATTTCACGAAATGTCAATGTCATGAAAACGTCACAAAAAGTCACATTGCGCAACATTTTTTGTAAACATCATGAAAATGTCATGAAAAATTAAATTGCACGACGTTTTTTTGAAAGGTCATGAAAAGTCACATTCAGCGACATTTTTTGGAAATGTCATGAAAATGTCACGAAAAGTCACATTGTACGATATATTTTGGAAACGTCATGAAAATGTCACAAAATGTCAATGTCATGAAAATGTCACGAAAAGTCATATTGCGCGATGTTTTTCAGAAACATCATGAAAACTTCATGAAAAGTCACATTGTGCGACGTTTTTTGGAAACATCATGAAAATATCATGAAAAGTCACATTGCGCAATATTTTTTGGAAACGTCATGAAAATATCACAAAAAGTAACATTGCGTGACGCTTTTTGGAAACATCATAAAAATGTCCGAAAATGTCAACATTATTAAAATGTCAAGAAATGTCAACGTCATGAAAGCATCCCACGAAAAGTGACATTGCGCGATGTTTTTTGAAAACATCATGGAAATGTCACTAAAGGTCTCATTACGCGAAGTTTTTTGAAAAGTCATGAAAATATCACGAAAAGTCACATTGTGCGACTTTTTTGGAAACGCCCCGAAAATATCACGAAAAGTCACATTGCATGACGGTTTTTGGAAACGTCATGATAATGTGACAAAATGTCAACGTTATAAAAATGTCACGAAATATCAGCGTCATGAAAATATCCCATGAAAAGTCACATTGCATCATATTTTTTTGAAACGACATGAAAATGTCAGAAAAAGTCACATTGCACGACGTTTTTTGGAAACGTCATAAAAATGTCAGGAAAAGTCACATTGCGCGACGTTTTTTGAAAACGTCATGAAAATGTTACAAAAAATCACATTACACGATGTCTTTTGAAAACATCATGAAAATGTCACGAAAAGTCACATTGCGTGACATTTTTTGGAAACATCATGAAAATGTCACGAAAAATCACATTGCGTGATGTTTTTTTGGAAACGTTATAAAAATGTCACAAAATGTCAACATCACGAAAATTTCGCGAAAAGTCACATTGTGTGTCATTTTTTTGAAAACATCATGAAAATGTCGCACAAAGTCTAATTGTGCGATGTTTTTTGGAATCATCATGAAAATGTCACGAACTGTCACATTGCGCGACGTTTTTTGGAAACATCATTAAAATGTCATGAAATGTCAGATTGCGTGACGTTTTTTTGAAAAGTCGTGAAAATGTTACAAAATGTCTCATTGCGCAATGTTTTGTGGAAACATCATGAAAACGTCATGAAAAGTCACATTGCGCAATATTTTTTGGAAACGTCATGAAAATGTCATGAAAAGTCACATTACGTGACGTTTTTCTAAAACGTGATGAAAATGTCACGAAAAATCACATTACGTGACATTTTTTGGAAACGTCATGAGAATGTCACAAAAAGGCACATTGCATGACATTTTTTAGAAACTGCATGAAAATGTCACGAAATGTCAACGTCACGACATGTCACATTGTGCGAATGTCAAGAAAAGTAACATTGCGCGATGTTTTTTTGAAACAACATGAAAATGTCAAGAAATGTCACATTTCGCAACGTTTTTTGGAAACTCCATGAAAATGTCACAAAAAGTCACATTGCGCGATGTTTTTTTGAAACGTCATGAAAATTTCACTAAAAGTCACATTTCGCGACATTTTTCGAAAACGTGACAAAAAGTCTCATTGTGGGATGTTTTTTGGAAATGTCATGAAAATATCACTAAAAGTCACATTGCACGACGTCATGAAAATGTCACGAAATGTCACATTGCGCGATATTTTTTGAAATCGTCATGAAAATATTGAAAAATGTCACATTGCGCAACGTTTTTCGGAAACGTCATGAAAATGTCACGAAATGTCAACGTCATGAAAATGTCATGAAATGTCACATTGCGTGATGTTTTTTGGAAACATCATAAAAATGTCACGAAATGAAAATATCTCGAAATGTTGCATTGTGCAATCTTTTTTGAAAATGTCACGAAATGTCACATTGTGCGACTCTTTTTGGAAACGTCATAAAAATGTCACCAAAATGACACATTGCGTGACATTTTTTGAAAACGCCATGAAAATGTCACGAAATGTCACATTGTCCAACGTTCTTTAGAAACGTGGTCAAAATATCACAAAATGTCACATTGTGCAACGTTTTTCAGAAACGTCATGAAAATGTCCCGAAATATCAACATCATGGAAATGTCACAAAGAGTCAAATTGTGCGATATTTTTTGAAAACTTCATAAAAATGTGACGAAATGTCACATTGCACGACGTTTTTTGGAAGCATAATAAAATGTAATGAAATGACACATTGCACGAGATTTTTTGAAAACATCATGAAAATGTCACGAAATGTTACATTGCGTGAAGTTTTTGAAAATGTCACGAAATGTCACATTGCGTGAAGTTTTTGAAAACGTCACGAAAAGTTACATTGCGCGATGGTTTTTTGAAACATCATGAAAATGTCACGAAATATCAATGTCATGAAAATGTCACGAAAAGTCACATTGCGCAGCAATTTTTGAAAATGTCATGAAAATGTCACGAAATGTCATATTGTGTGACGTTTTTTGTAAACGTCAAGAAAATGTCACGAAATGTCACTTTGCGCGATATTTTTTAGAAACGACATGAAAATGTCATGAAATGTCACATTGCACGACATTTTGTGAAAATCTTATAAAAATGTCACGAAATGTCACATTGGGCAATGTTTTTTGGAAATGTCATGAAATGTCACATTGCGCTTCCTTTTTTGAAAACGTCATGAAAATGTCACGAAAAGCCACATTGCGCGATATTTTTTGGAAACATCATGGAAATGTCACGAAAAGTCACATTGCACGACATCATGAAAATGTCACGAAATGTCTCATTGTGTGACGTTTTTTGGAAACCTCATGAAAATATCACGAAATGTCACGTTGCACGATATTTTTTGGAAATGTCATGAAAATGTCACGAATTGTCAATGTCATGAAAACGTCACGAAAAGTCACATTGCGCGGACTTTTTTGAAAAAGTCACGAAAATGTGACGAAAAATCACATTCAGCGACATTTTTTGGAAATGTCATACAAATGTCACGAAAAGTCACATTGCACGACATTTTTTTGGAATATCATGAAAATGTCACGAAATGTCAACATCATGAAAACGTCACGAAAAGTCACATTGCGCGACGTTTTTTAGAAACGTCATGAAAATGTCACGAAAAGTCACATTGTGCGACTATTTTTGGAAACGTCATGAAAATATCACGAAAAGTCACATTGCGCAATGGTTTTTGGAAACGTCATGAAAATATCACGAAAAGAAACATTGTGCGACGCTTTTTGGAAACGTCGTAAAAATGTCCCAAAATGTCAACGTTATGAAAATGTCAGGAAATGTCAACATCATGAAAACATCCTACGAAAAGTGACATTGTGCGATGTTTTTTGAAATCATCATGGAAATGTCATGAAAAGTGTCATTACGCGAAGTTTTTTTTAAAAAGTCATGAAAATATCATGAAAAGTCACATTGCATGATGATTTTTGAAAACGTCATGAAAATTTCACAAAATGTCACATTGCGCTACGTTTTCTGGAAACACTCTGAAAATATCACAAAAAGTCACATTGCGTGACGTTTTTTGGAAATGTCATGAAAATGTCACAAAATATCCCACGAAAAGTCACATTACGCGATATTTTTTGAAACGACATGAAAATGTCAGGAAAAGTCACATTGCGTGACATTTTTTGGAAACGTCATGAAAATGCCAGGAAAAATCACATTGCGCGATGTTTTTTGAAAACGCCATGAAAATGTTACAAAAAATCGCATTGCATGGCGTTTTTTGAAAACGTCATGAAAATGTCACGAAAAGTCACATTGCGTGACATTTTTTGGAAACGTCATGAAAATGTCACGAAAAGTCATATTGCCTGGCGTTTTTTTGAAATGTTATAAAAATGTCACGAAATGTCAACATCATGAAAATGTCATGTAAAGTTGCATTGCGTGTTGTTTTTTTGGAAACGTCATGAAAATGTCCCACAAAGTCTAAATGCGTGATGTTTTTTGGAAACATCATGAAAATGTCACGAATGTGACAATGCGCGATGTTTTTTGAAAACGTCATAAAAATGTTATGAAATGAAAATGTCACGAAATGTCACATTTCGCGACATTTTTTGGAACTGTCATGAAAATGTCACGAAATGTCACATTACGTAACCTTTTTTCGAATTGTCATGAAAATGTCTCATTGCATAACATTTTGTGGAAACATCATGAAAACGTCACGAGAAGTCACATTGCATAACGTTTTTTGGAAACGTCATGAAAATGTCACGAAAAGTCACATTAGGCGGCATTTTTTTGAAACGTGATGAAAATGTCAGAAAAGTCACATTACGTGACGTTTTTTTGAAACATCATGAGAATGTCACGAAAAGGCACATTGCGTGACATTTTTTAGAAACGCCATGAAAATGTCACAAAATGTCAATGCCATGAAAACGTCACAAAAAGTCACATTGTGTGATTTTTTTTGGAAACGCTATGAAAAGGTCACGAAAAGTCACATTGCGTGATGTTTTTTTGAGACGTCATGAAAATGTCTTGGAAATGTCATGAAAAGTTACATTCCGCGACATTTTTTGGAAACATCATGAAAATATCAAGAAATGTCAACGTCACGAAATGTCACATTGTGCGACGTTTTTTAAAAACGCCACGAAAATGTCAAGAAAAGTAACATTGCGCGATGTTTTCTTGAAACAACATGAAAATGTCAAGAAAAGTCACATTTCGTGACGGTTTTTGTAAACACCATGAAAATGTCACAAAAAGTCACATCGCGCAATGTTTTTTTGAAACGTCATGAAAATGTCACTACAAGTCACATTCGGCGACATTTTTCTGAAACGCCATGAAAACGTCACGAAAAATCTCATTGCGCGATGTTTTTGGAAACGTCATAAAAATATCACGAAAAGTCACATTGCGCGACGTCATGAACATGTCACGAAATGTCTCATTGCGTGACGTTTTTTGAAAACCTCATAAAAATGTCACGAAATGTCACATTGCGCGTTTTTTTTGGAAATGTCATGAAATGTCACGAAATGTCAACGCCATGAAAACGTCACAAAAAGTCACATTGTGCGACATTTTTTGAAAACGTCATGAAAATGTCAGGAAGAGTCGAATTGCGCGATGTTTTTTTGAAAGGTCATGAAAATGTCACGAAAAGTCACATTCAGCGGCATTTTTTAGAAACGTCATGAAAATGTCACGAAATGTCAACGTCATGAAAACGTCACAAAAAGTCACATTGCGCGACCATTTTTTTGAAACGTCATGAAAATGTTACGAAAAGGCAAATTCCTTGACATTTTTCAAAAACGTCATGAAAATGTCACGAAATGTCATTGTCATGAAAACGTCACGAAAAGTCACATTGTGCAACGTTTTCAGAAACATCATGAAAATGCCACAAAAAGTCACATTACGCGAAATTTTTCTGAAACGTAATACAAATGTCACAAAATGCAACATTGCGTAACGTTTTTTTGAAATGTCATGAGAATGTGACGAAAAGGCACATTGCGCGACATTTTTTGGAAACGCCATGAAAATGTCAACGTCATGAAAGCGCCAAGAAAAGTCACATTGTGCGACGTTTTATGGAAACACCATGAAATGGTCAAGAAAAGTCACATTCCGAGACATTTTTTAGAAACGTCATGAAAATGTCACGAAAAGTCACATTGCGCGACATTTTTTGGAAACATCATGAAAATCTCACGATATGTCAACGTCATGAAAACATCACGAAATGTCATATTGCTCAACACTTTTTGGAAACGTCATGAAAATGTCAAGAAAAGTAACATTGTGCGATGTTTTTTTGAACCATCATGAAAATGCCAAGAAAAGTCACATTCCGCGACATTTTTAGGAATCGCCATGAAAATGTCAAAAAAACTCACATCGCGCGACATTTTTTGGAAAAGTCACGAAAATGTCATGAAAAGTCACATTGCGTGACATTTTTTGGAAACCTCAAAAAAATGTCAAAAAAAGTCACATCGCGCGACGTCTTTTTGAAACGTCATGAAAATGTCACAAAATGACAACGTCATGAAAATGTCACGAAGGGTCACATTGCACGACATTTTATGGAAATGTGATCAAAATGTCACAAGTAGTCACACTACGCGACGTTTTTTAGAAACGTCATAAAAATGCCACGAAAAGTCACATTGCGCGACGTTTGTTGGAAACATCATGGAAATGTCAAGAAATGTCACATTGCCCGATGTTTTTTGGAAAAGTGTTGAAAATGTCAGGAAATGTCACATTGCGGACAATTTTTGGAAATGTCATGAAAATGTCACGAAAAGTCACATTGCGCGACATTTTTTGGAAACGTCATGAATATGCCACGAAAAGTCATATTGCGCAACATTTTTTGGAAACATCACGAAATGTCACTTTGCGTGACATTTTTTGAAAGCGTCATGAGAATGTCACAAAAAGGCACATTGCACGATATTTTTTGGAAACATCATGTAAATGTTACAAAATGTCAACGTCATGAAAACGTCACAAAAAGTCACTTTGTGAGACATTTTTAGAAACGACATGAAAAAGTAGAAAAAGATCACATTGCACAACGTTTTTTGGAAACGTCATGAAAATGTCAGGATAAGTCACATTGCGCGATGTTATATGAAAACGTCATGAAAAGGTCAGGAAAAGTCACATTGCGTGACGTTTCTTGGAAACATCATGAAAATATTGCAAAAAATCACATTGCGCGACGTTTTTTGGAAACGTCATGAAAATGTCAAAAAAAGTCACATTGCATGACATTTTTTTGAAACGTTATAAAAATGTCATGAAATGTCAACATGATGAAAATGTCACAAAAAGTGACAT
>JAOSBK010032298.1:0-16079 GCA_027568895.1 Erythroxylum shatona | reverse complement strand
GTCACATTGCGCAACGTTTTTCAGAAACGTTATGAAAATGTCACGAAATGTCAACGTCATGAAAATGTCACGAAATGCCACATTGCGCGATATTTTTTGGAAATATCATGAAAATGTCACGAAATAAAAATGTCTCGAAATGTTGCATTGCGCAATCTTTTTTGAAAATATCATGAAAATGTCACGAAATGTCACATTGCGCGACACTTTTTGGAAACGTCATAAAAATGTCACCAAAATGACACATTGCGTGACATTTTTTAAAAACGCCATGAAAATGTCGTGAAATGTCACGTTGTGTGACGTTTTTTGGAAATGTCATCAAAATGTCACATTGTGCAACGTTTTTCGAAAACGTCATGAAAATGTCACAAAAAATCAACATCATGAAAATGTCACGAAGAGTCACATTGCGCGACATTTTTTGAAAACTTCATGAAAATGTGACGAAATGTCACATTGCGCGACGTTTTTTAGAAACATCATAAAATGTAACGAAATGACACATCGCATGACGTTTCTTGAAAATGTCATGAAAATGTCACATTGTGCAACGTTTTTTGGAAACGTCAGGAAAATGTCACGAAATGTCACTTTGCGCGATGTTTTTTAGAAACGACATGAAAATGTCACAAAATGTCACATTGCACGACATTTTGTGAAAATGTCATGAAAATGTCACGAAATGTCACATTGGGCAATGTTTTTTGGAAATGTCATGAAATGTCACATCGCGCTACCTTTTTTGAAAACGTCATGAAAATGTCACAAAAAGTCACATTCTGCCATATTTTTTGGAAACATCATGGAAATGTCACGAAATGTCTCATTGCGCGACGTTTTTAGAAAACCTCAGGAAAATGTCATAAAATGTCACGTTGCGCGATATTTTTTGAAAATGTCATGAAAATGCCACGAAATGTCAATGTCGTGAAAACGTCACGAAAAGTCACATTGCGCGACGTTTTTTGAAAATGTCACTAAAAATCACATTGCGTGACATTTTTTGAAAACGTCACGAAAATGTCACGAAAAGTCACATTCAGCGACATTTTTTGGAAACGCCATGCAAATGTCACGAAAAGTCACATTGCATGACATTTTTTGGGAATATCATGAAAATGTCACAAAATGTCAACGTCATGAAAACATCACGAAAAGTCACATTGCGCGACGTTTTTCAGAAACGTCATGAAAAGTCACATTGTGCGACGTTTTTTGGAAACGTCATGAAAATATCACGAAAAGTCACATTGCGCGACATTTTTTGGAAACGTCGTGAAAATATCACAAAAAGTAACATTGTGCGATGCTTTTTGGAAACGTCATAAAAATGTCCCAAAATGTCAATGTTATGAAAATGTCAGGAAATGTCAACGTCATGAAAACATCCCACGAAAAGTGACATTGTGTAATGTTTTTTGAAAACATCATGGAAATGTCACAAAAAGTCTCATTCCGCGACGATTTTTGGAAACACCAGGAAAATGTCACAAAAGGTCAGATCACGAGATGTTTTTTTGAAACGTCATGAAAATGTCACTAAAAGTCACATTTCGCGACATTTTTTCGAAACGTCACGAAAAGTCTCATTGCACGATGTTTTTGGAAACGTTATGAAAATATCACGAAAAGTCACATTGCGCAACGTCATGAACATGTCACGAAATGTCTCATTGTGCGACGTTTTTTTGAAACCTCATGAAAATGTCTTGAAATGTGACATTGTGTGATTTTTTTGGAAATGTCATGAAAATGTCACGAAATGTCAATGCCATGAAAATGTCACGAAAAGTCACATTGTGCGATATTTTTTGAAAACGTCATGAAAATGTCACGAAAAGTTGAATTGCGCAATGTTTTTTTGAAAGATCATAAAAATGTCACTAAAAGTAACATTAAGCGACATTTTTTGGAAACGTCATGAAAATGTCACGAAATGTCAACGTCATGAAAACGTCACGAAAAGTCACATTGCGTGACCTTCTTTTTGAAACGTCATGAAATTATTACGAAAAGGCAAATTCTGTCACATTTTTTGGAAACGTCATGAAAATCTCACGAAATGTCAATGTCATGAAAATGTCACGAAAAGTCACATTGTGCAACGTGTTTTGGAAACGTCATGAAAATGTTGCAAAAAGTCACATTGCGTGACGTTTTCCTGAAACGTAAAGAAAATGTCACGAAAAGTAACATTGCGTGACGTTTTTCTGAAATGTCATAAGAATGTCATGAAAAGGCACATTACGCGACATTTTTTTGAAACGCCATGAAAATGTCATGAAATATCAACGTCATGAAAGCGTCATGAAAAGTCACATTGTGCGACGTTTTTTGAAAACGCCATGAAAAGGTCACGAAAAGTCACATTGCGAGACGTTTTTTTCAGACGTCATGAAAATGTCACAAAAAGTCACATTCCGAGATATTTTTCAGAAACATCATGAAAATGTCAAGAAAAGTCACATTGCACAACATTTTTTGGAAGCATCATGAAAATGTCACGAAATGTTGACGTCATTAAAACGTCACGAAATGTCACATTGCTCAACATTTTTTGGCAACGTCATGAAAATATCAAGAAAAGTAACATTGCGCGATGTTTTTTTGAAACATCATGAAAATGCCAAGAAAAGTCACATTTCGCAACGTTTTTAGGAAACACCCTGAAAATGTCACAAAAAGTCACATCGCGTGACGTTTTTTGGAAAAGTCAAGAAAATGTCATGAAAAGTCACATTGCGTGACATTTTTTGGAAACCTCATAAAAATGTCACGAAAAGTCACATCGCGCGACGTCTTTTTGAAACTTCATGAAAATATCACAAAATGACAACGTCATGAAAATGTCACGAAGGGTCACATTACGCGACGTTTTATGGAAATGTCATGAAAATGTCACGAGTAGTCACATTACACGACGTTTTTTATAAACGTCATGAAAATGTCACGAAAAGTCACATTGGGCGACGTTTTTTGGAAACATCATGGAAATGTCATGAATTGTCACATTGCCCGACGTTATTTGGAAACTTGTTGAAAATGTCACAAAATGTCACATTGCGGACAATTTTTCGAAACGTCATGAAAATGTCACGAAATGTCACAATGCGCGACATTTTTTGGAAATGTTATGAAAATGCCACGAAAAGTCACATTGCGCAATGTTTTTTTGAAACGTCATGAAAATGTCACGAAATGTCACATTGCGCAACATTTTTTGGAAACGTCATGAGAATGTCAGGAAAAGGCACATTGCGCGATATTATTTGGAAACATCATGAAAATGTCAAAAAATGTCAACGTCATGAAAACGTCACGAAAAGTCACATTTTGCGACATTTTTAGAAACGACATGAAAAAGTCAAAAAAGATCACATTGCACAACGTTTTTTGGAAACATCATGAAAATGTCAGGAAAAGTCACATTGCGCGATGTTATTTGAAAACGTCATGAAAAGGTCAGGAAAAGTCACATTGCGTGACGTTTTTTGGAAACATCATGAAAATATAACAAAAAATCACATTGCGTGACGTTTTTTGGAAACGTCATGAAAATGTTAAAAAAAGTCACTTTGCATGACATTTTTTTGAAACGTTATAAAAATGTCATGAAATGTCAACATGATGAAAATGTCACAAAAAGTGACATTGCATGTCCTTTTTTTGGAAACGTCATGAAAATGTCGTACAAAGTCTAATTGCACGATGTTTTTCGGAAACATCATGAAAATGCCACGAAATGTCACATTGCGAGATGGTTTTTGGAAACGTGATAAAAAAGTCACGAAATGAAAATGTCAAGAAATGTCACATTGCGGGACGCTTTTTGGAAATGTCATGAAAATGTCACGAAATGTCACATTACGCGACGTTTTTTTGAAATGTCATGAAAAAGTCAGGAAATGTCTCATTGTGCAACATTTGGTTGAAATGTCATGAAAAGTCAAATTGGGCAACGTTTTTGGAAACGTCATGAAAATATAACAAAAAGTCACATTGTGCGACGTTTTTCTAAAACGTCATGAAAATGTCACAAAAAGTTACATTGCGCGATATTTTTTAAAAACGTCATGAAAATGTCGCGAAATGTCACATTGCGCAACGTTTTTCAGAAACGTTATGAAAATGTCACGAAATGTCAACGTCATGAAAATGTCACGAAATGAAAATGTCACGTTGTGAAAATGTCACGAAATGAAAATGTCACGAAATGAAAATATCACAAAAAGTCACATTGTGCAACGTTTTTCTAAAACGTCATGAAAATGTCACGAAAAGTCGCATTGCGTGATATTTTTTGAAAACGTCATGAAAATGTCGCGAAATGTCACATTGCGCAACGTTTTTCGGAAACGTCATGAAAATATCACGAAATGTCACATTGCGCGATGTTTTTTGGAAATATCATAAAAATGTCACAAAATGAAAATGTCTCGAAATGTTGCATTGCGCAATCTTTTTTTAAAATGTCACGAAATGTGACATTGCGTGACTCTTTTTGGAAACGTCTTAAAAATGTCCCCAAAATGACACATTGTGTGACATTTTTTGAAAACGCCATGAAATTGTTACGAATTGTCACATTGTGCGACGTTTTTTGGAAACGTCATCAAAATGTCACCAAATGTCACATTGTGCAATGTTTTTCGAAAACGTCATGAAAATGTCACGAAATATCAACGTCATGAAAATGTCACGAAGAGTTCCATTGCGCGACATTTTTTGAAAACTTCATGAAAATGTGACGAAATGTCACATTGCGCGACATTTTTTGGAAACATCATAAAATGTAACGAAATGACACGTTGCGCGACATTTTTTGAAAATGTTTTGAAAATGTCACATTGCGCGAAGGTTTTTGGAAACTTTATGAAAATGTCACGAAAAGTCACATTGCGCAACATTTTTTGGAAACGTCATGAAAATGTCACGAAATGTCACATTGCGTGACATTTTTTGAAAACGACATGAAAATGTCACGAAAAGTCACATTGCGTGACATTTTTGGAAACGTCATGAAAATGTCACAAAATGTCAGCGTCATGAAAACATCACGAAATGTCACATTGCTCAACGTTTTTTTGAAACATCATGAAAATGTTAAGAAAAGTCACATTCTGCGACCTTTTTTGGAAACACTATAAAATGTCACAAAAAGTCACATCGCGGGACGTTTTTTGGAAAAGTCACGAAAATGTCATGAAAAGTCACATTGTGTGACATTTTTTGGAAACTTCATGAAAATGTCACGAAAAGTCACATTGCGTGACATTTTTTTGAAACGTCATGAGAATGTCACGAAAAGGCACATTGTGCGACATTTTTTGGAAACGCCATGAAAATGTCATGAAATGTCAACGTCATGAAAATGTCAAGAAAAGTCACATTGTGTTACATTTTTTGGAAACGTCACGAAAAGTCACATTCGCGACATTTTTTTGAGACATCAAGGAAATGTCACAAGAAGTCACATTCTGGGACAATTTTTGGAAACGTCATGAAAATGTCACAAAAAGTCACATTGTGCGACATCTTTTGGAAATGTTATGAAAATGTGACGAAATGTTAACTTCATGAAAACATCATGAAATGTCACATTGCTCAACGTTTTTTGAAACATCAAGAAAATGTCAAGAAAAGTCACATTCCGCAACGTTTTTAGGAAACGCTATGAAAATGTTACAAAAAGTCACATCGCACGATGTTTTTTGGAAAAATCATGAAAATTTTATGAAAAGTCACATTGTGTGACATTTTTTGGAAACGTCATGAAAATGTCACGAAAAGTAACATTACGCGACGTCTTTTTGAAACGTCATGAAAATGTCACAAAATGACAACGTCATGAAAATGTCACGAAGGGTCACATTGTGCGACATTTTTTGGAAATGTCATGAAAATGTCACGAATAGTCACATTGGGCGATGTTTTTTGGAAACGTCATGAAAATGTCGCAAAAAGTCACATTGCACAATGTTTTTTGGAAACGTCATGGAAATGTCAGGAATCGTCCCATTGTTTGACGTTATTTGGAAACGTGTTGAAAATGTCACGAAATGTCACATTGCGATCGATTTTTGGAAACATTATGAAAATGTCACGAAATGTCACATTGCGTGACATTTTTTGGAAACGTCATGACAATGCCACAAAATGTCACATTGCGCAACATTTCTGGGAAACGTCATGAAAATGTCACGAAATGTCACATTGCGCAAAGTTTTTTTTAAACGTCATGAAAATGCCAAGAAATGTCAGATTGCGTGACGTTTTTTGAAAACGTCATGAGAATGTCAAGAAAAGGCACATTGTGTGATATTTTTTGGAAACGTCATAAAAATGTCAAAAAACGTCAACGTCATGAAAATGTCACAAAAAGTCACATTGTGCGACATTTTTTGAAAACGACGTGAAAATGTCTAGAAAAGTCACATTGCCTGATGTTTTTTAGAAACGTCATGAAAATGTCAGGAAAAGTCACATTGCACAACGTTTTTTGAAAACGTCATGAAAATGTTACAAAAAATCACACTGCGCGATGTTTTTTGGAAACGTCATGAAAATGTCACAAAAAGTCACATTGTGTGACATTTTTTGGAAATGTCATGAAAATGTCACGAAAAGTCACATTCCGCGACGCTTTTTGGAAACGTTACGAAAATGTCATGAAATGTCAACATCATGAAAATGTCACAAAAAGTCACATTGCGTGTCGTTTTTTGGAAACGTCATGAAAATGCCTCACAAAGTCTAATTGCGCGACGTTTTTTTGAAACATCATGAAAATGACGTGAAATGTCACATTGCGCGACGTTTTTTGGAAATGTCATAAAAATGGCACGAAATGAAAATGTCACATTGCACGACGTTTTTTTGAAACGTCATGAAAATGTCAAAAAAATTCACATTGCACTACGTTTTTTGAAAATGTCATGAAATGTCACATTGCGTGACGTTTTTTGAAAACGTCATGAAAATGTTACAAAAAATCACATTGCGTGACGTTTTTTGAAAACGTCATGAAAATGTTACAAAAAATCACATTGCGTGACGTTTTTTGGGAATGTCATGAAAATGTCAAAAAAGTAACATTGCGCGACGTTTTTTTGAAACATCATGAAAATGTGAAAAAAAAGTCACATTCCGCGACGTTTTTAGGAAACGCTATGAAAAAGTGACAAAAAGTCACATCGCGCTACGTTTTTTGGAAAAGTCATGAAAATGCCATGAAAAGTCACATTATATGACATTTTTTGGAAACGTCATTAAAATGTCACAAAAAGTCACGTTACGCAACGTCTTTTTGAAACGTCATGAAAATGTCACAAAATGACAACGTCGTGAAAATGTCACAAAGGGTCACATTGCGTGACATTTTTTGGAAACGTCGTGAAAATGTCACGAATAGTCACATTGCGCGACATTTTTTGGAAACGTCAAGAAAATGTCATGAAAAGTCACAATGCGCGACGTTTTTTGGAAATTTCATGAATTATCACATTGCGCGACGTTATTTGGACTCTTGTTGAAAAAGTCACGAAATGTCACATTGCGGACAACTTTTGGAGACGTCATGAAAATGTCACGAAATGTCACATTGCGTGACATTTTTTGGAAACGTCATGAAAATGCCACGAAATGTCACATTGCGCAATGTTTTTTGAAAACGTCATGAAAATGTCATGAAATGTCACATTAAGCAAAGTTTTTTTCAACGTCATGAAAATTTCTGGAAAAGGCACAATGCGCAACATTTTTTGGAAACGTCATGAAAATGTCAGAAAATGTCAACATCATGAAAATGTCACGAAAAGTTACATTTTGCGACATTTTTTAAAAACGACATGAAAATGTCAAGAAAAGTCACATTGCGTGACGTTTTTTGAAAACGTCATGAAAATGTTACAAAAAATCACATTGCGCGACATTTTTTGGAAATGTCACAAAAAGTCACATTGCGTGACATTTTTGGAAATGAAAATGTCACGAAAAGTCACATTGCACGATGTTTTTTGGAAACGTTGTAAAAATGTCACGAATTGTCAACGTCATGAAAATGTCACCAAAAGTCACATTGTGTGTCTTTTTTTTGGAAATGTCATGAAAATGTCGCAAAAAGTCTAATTGCTCGACATCTTTTGGAAACATCATGAAAATGTCACCAAATGTCACATTGCGCGACGTTTTTTGGAAACTTAATAAAAATGTCACGAAATGTCACATTGCGAGACGCTTTTTGGAAACGTCATGAAAATGTCACGAAGTGTCACATTGTGCGACGTTTTTTTGAAACATCATGAAATTGTCAGGAAAAACCACATTGCGTGACGTTTTTTTGAAAGGTCATGAGAATGTCACGAAAAGGCACATTGCGCAACATTTTTGGAAACGCCATGAAAATGTCACAAAACGTCAACGTCATGAAAACGTCATAAAAAGTCACATTGCGCGATATTTTTCGGAAACGCCATGAAAAGTTCACGAAAAGTCACATTGAGCGACGTTTTGTGAGATGTCATGAAAATGTCACGAAAAGTCACATTCCGCGATATTTTTTGGAAACGTTATGAAAATGCCACGAAATGTCAAAGCCATGAAAACTTCACAAAATGTCACATTACGTGACAATTTTTTTGAAACGTCATGAAAATGTTACAAAAAGGCAAATTCTGCGACATTTTTTAGAAACGTCATGAAAATGTCACGAACTGTCAATGTCATGAAAACATCACGAAAAGTAACATTGTGCAATGTTTTTTGGAAACGTCATCAAAATATCATGAAAAGTCACATTGCGCGACGTTTTTCAGAAACGTCATGAAACTGTCACAAAAAGTCACATTGCCTGACGTTTTTTTGAAACGTCATGAGAATATCACGAAAAGGCACATTGCGCGACATTTTTGGAAACGCCATGAAAATGCCATGAAATGTCAACGTCATGAAAACATCAAGAAAAGTCACATTGTGCGACGTTTTTTGGAAACGTCATGAAAAGGTCACGAAAAGTCGCATTACGCGATGTTTTTTTGAGACGTCATGAAAATGTCACGAAAAGTCACATTCCAGGACATTTTTTTAAAATTTCATGAAAATGTCATGAAAAGTCACATTGCGAGACATTTTTTGGAAACGTTATGAAAATGTCAACATCATGAAAACGTCACGAAATGTCACATTGCGCAACATTTTTTGGAAACGACAAGAAAATGTCAAGAAAAGTAACACTGTGCGACGTTTTTTTGAAACATCATGAAAATGTCAAAAAAAGTCACATTCTGCGATGTTTTTAGGAAATGCCATGAAAATGTCACAAAAAGTCACGAAAAGACACATTGCGTGACGTTTTTTGGAAACGTCATGGAAATGTCATGAATTGTCACATTGCGCGACGTTTTTTGGAAATGTGTTGAAAATGTCATGAAAATGTCACGAAATGTCACATTGCGTAACATTTTTTGGTAACGTCATGAAAATATCACGAAATGTCACATTGCGCGACATATTTTGGAAACGTCATGAAAATGTCACATTGCGCAAAGTTTTTTTAAAGGTCATGAAAATTCTAGGAAATGTCACATTGCATGACATTTTTTGGAAATCTCATGAGAATGTCACGAAAAGTCACATTGCGCGACATTTTTTGGAAACGTCATGAAAATGTAACAAAACGTCAACGTCATGAAAACGTCACAAAAAGTCACATTGTGCAGCATTTTTTACAAATGACATGAAAATGTCAAGAAAAATCACATTGCGTGACTTTTTTTGATAACGTCATGAAAAATGTCAGGAAAAGTCACATTGCGCGACGTTTTTTGAAAACGTCATAAAAATGTTACAAAAAATCATATTGCGCGATATTTTTTGGAAACGTCATGAAAATGTCACGAAAAGTCATATTAAGTGACATTTTTTGGAAACGTCATCAAAATATCACGAAAAGTCACAATGCGCGACCTTTTTTTGAAACGTTATAAAAATGTCAGAAATTGTTAACGTCATGAAAATGTCACAAAAAGTCACATTTCGCGATGTTTTTTGCAAATGTCATGAAAATGTCGCATAAAGTCTAATTGCGCGACATTTTTTAGAAACATCATGAAAATGTCACATTGCGCGACAGCGCTATATTTTTTGGAAATGTCATGAAAATGTCACGAAATTTCAAATTGCGCGACGTTTTTTTGAAATGTCATGAAAATGTCACGAAATATCTGATTGTGCAACGATTTATGGAAACGTCACGAAAAGTCACATTGCGCAACGTTTTCAGAAGCGTCATGAAAATATCTCGAAAAATCACATTGAGCCACGTTTTTCTTAAATGTCATGAAAATGTCACGAAAAGTCACATTGCGTGACGTGTTTTTGAAATGTCATGAGAATGTCACGAAAAGGCACATTGTGTGACATTTTTGGAAATGCCATGAAAATGTCACAAAATGCCAACGTCATGAAAATGTCACGAAAAGTCACATTGTGCGATGTTTTTTGGAAATGCCATGAAAGGATGGCGAAAAGTCACGTTGCGCGACGTTTTTTTTAGACATCATGAAAATGTCACGAAAAGTCACATTCTGTGATATTTTTTGGAAACGTCATGAAAATGTCACGAAAAGTCACATTGCACAACATTTTTTGAAAACATCATGAAAATGCCACGAAATGTCAATGTCATGAAAATGTCACGAAATGTCACATTGCGCGACATTTTTTGGAAACGTCATGAAAATGCCACGAAATGTCAACGTCATGAAAACGTCACGAAATGTCACATTGCGCGACATTTTTTTGAAACGCCATAAAAATGTCATGAAATGTCAATGTCATGAAAACATCAAGAAAAGTCAAATTATGGGACGTCTTTTGGAAATGCCATGAAAAGGTCACAAAAAGACACGTTGCGTGACGTTTTTTTGAGACGTCATGAAAATGTCACGAAATGTCACATTCCGCGACATTTTTTAGAAACATTATGAAAATGTCACGAAAAGTCCCATTGCGTGACATTTTTGGGAAACGTCATGAAAACGTCACGAAATATCACATTGCGCAACGTTTTTTGGAAACATAATAAAAATGTCAAGAAAAGTAACATTGGGCGACATTTTTTGGAAACACCATGAAATTGTCACAAAAAATCACATCGTGCAGCATTTTGTGGAAATGTCATGAAAAGTCACATTTCGCGACATTTTTCGAAAATATCGTAAAAACATCATGAAAAGTTACATTGTGCAACATTTTTTAGAAACGTCAGGAAAAGTCACCTCGCATGACGTTTTTTGGAAATGTTATGAAAATATCACGAAAAGTCACATTGCGAGATGTTTTTTGAAAATGTCATGAAAATAACATAAAAAGTCACATTACGCGACGTTTTTTGGAAAGGTCATGAAAATATCACGAAAAGTCACATTGTGTGACGTTTTTTGGAACTTTCATGAAAATATCGCGAAAAGTCACATTGCACGACGTTTTTTGGGAACGTTATGAAAATATCACGACAAGTCACATTGCGCGATATTTGTTGGAAACGTCATGAAAATGTCCCAAAATGTCAACGTTATGAAAATGTCAGGAAATGCCAACATCATGAAAACATCCCACGAAAAGTGATATTGTGCGATGATTTTGGAAAATATCATGGAAATGACAAGAAAAATCTCATTACGCGAAGTTTTTTGAAAAAGTCATGAAAATATCACAAAAAGTGACATTGCGCGACATGTTTTGGAAACGTCATGAAAGTATCACGAAAAGTCACATTGCGCGACCATTTTTGGAAACGTTCTAAACGTATCACGAAAAGTCACATTGCGCGACGTTTTTTGAAAACGCCATGAAAATTTCACAAAAAGATGACGTTATGAAAATGTCACGATATATCAACGTCATGAAAATATCCCACGAAAAGTCACATTGTGCGACATTTTTTGAAAGGACATGAAAAAGTCAGGAAAAGTCACATTGCGTGACGTTTTTTGGAAACGTTATGAAAATGTCAGGAAAAGTCACATTGCGCTGACGTTTTTTTCAAAATGTCATGAAAATGTTACAAAAAATCACATTGCATAACGTTTTTTCGAAACGTCATGAAAATGTCACAAAAAGTCACATTGCGTGACATTTTTTGGAAACGTCATGAATATGTCCCGAAAAGTCACATTGCATGACGTTTTTTGGAAACGTTATAAAAATCTCACGAAATGTCAACATCATGAAAATGTCACGAAAAGTCACATTGCGTGTCATTTTTTTGGAAACGTCATAAAAATGTCGCACAAAGTCTAATTGCGCGAGGTTCTTTGGAAACATCATGACAATGTTACGAAATGTCACATTGCGCGACATTTTTTGGAAACGTCATAAAAATGTTACAAAATGAAAATGTCACAAAATGTCACATTGCGCAACGTTTTTTGAAACGTCATGAAAATGTCACGAAATGTCACACTGCGTGATGTTTTGTGGAAGCGTCATGAAAACGTCACGAAAAGTCACATTGTGCAATGTTTTTCTGAAACGTCATGAAAATGTCTCAAAAAGTTACATTGCGTGACGATTTTTTGAAACGTCATAAGAATGTCACGAAAAGGCACATTGCGTAACATTTTTTGGAAACCGATCTAAAGTGTCACCAAATGTCAACGCCATGAAAACGTCACGAAAAGTCACATTGGGAGACGTTTTTTGGAAACTTTATGAAAAAGTCAAGAAAAGTCACATTGCGCAACGGTTTTTTGAGACGTCATGAAAATGTCACGAAAAGTCACATTCCGTGACATTTTTTGGAAACATCATGAAAATGTCATGAAAAGTCACATTGCACGATATTTTTTGAAAACATCATGAAATTATCACAAAATGTCAACGTCATGAAAACGTCACAAAATGTCACATTGCGTGACGTTTTTTGAAAACATCATAAAAATGTCAAGAAAAGTAATGTTGCCGACATTTTTGGAAACATCATCAAAATGTCACGAAATGTCACATTGCATGACGTTATTTGGAAACGTCATAAGAATGTCACGAAATGAAAATGCCACGAAATGTCACATTGCGCGACATTTTTTGGAAACGTCACGAAATGTCATATTGCGCGTCATTTTTTTGAAACCTCAAGAAAATGTCACGAAATGTCTCTTTGCGTGACATTTTGTGGAAACGTCATGAAAATGTCACGAAAAGCCACATTGGGCGATGTTTTTTTGTAAACGTCATGAAAATGTCACGAAAATCACACTGCGCGAAGTTTTTTGGAAATGTCATGAAAATGTCAGGAAAAGTCACCTCGCGTGATGTTTTTTGGAAACATCATGAAAGTTTCACGAAAAGTCACATTGCACGATGTTTTTTGGAAACGTCATGAAAATATCATGAAAAGTCACATTACATGACATTTTTTGGAAACGTGATGAAAATATCATGAAAAGTCACATTGCGCGACATTTTTTGGAAACGCCATGAAAATGTCACGAAATGTCACATTGCGCGACGTTTTTTGGAAATGTCATATTGTGTGACGTTTTTTGGAAACGTCATAAAAATGTCACGAAATGCCACATTGCGCGATGTTTTTTTCAAACGTCATAAAAATGTCACTAAATGTCTCATTACACGATGTTTTTTCGAAACCTAATGAAAATGTCACGAAAAGTCACATTGCGCGATATTTTTGGTAACGTCATGAAAATGTCACGAAAAGTCACATTACGCGACATTTTTTGGAAACATCATGAAAATGTCAGGAAAAGTCACCTCATGTGACGTTTTTTTGAAACGTCACGAAAATATCCCGAAAAATCACATTGCGCGATGATTTTTGGAAACCTCATGAAAATATCACAAAAAGTCACATTGCGCGACGTTTTTTGGAAACGTCATGAAAATATCACGAAAAGTCACATTGTGCGACGTTTTTTAGAAATGTCATGAAAGTATAAAGAAAAGTCACATTGTGTGACGTTTTCTAGAACCGTCATGAAAATATCACGAAAAGTCACATTGTGCTACGTTTTTTGGAAATGTCATGAAAATATCGCGAAAAGTCACATTGCGCGACGTTTTTTGCAAACGTCGTGAAAATATCACGAAAAGTCACACTACACGACACTTTTTGGTAACGTCATGAAAATGTCCCAAAATGTCAACATTATGAAAATGTCAAGAAATGTCAACGTCATGAAAACATCCGACAAAAAGTGACATTGCGCGATGATTTTGGGAAACATCATGGAAATGTCACGAAAAGTCTCATTACACGAAGTTTTTTGGAAAAGTCATGAAAATATCACGAAAAGTCACATTGCGCGATATGTTTTGGAAACGTCTTGAACATATCATGAAAAGTCACATTGCGTGATGTTTTTTTGGAAACGCCATGAAAATGTCGCAAAAAATCGACATTATGAAAATGTCAAGAAATATCAAAGTCATGAAAATATCCCACGAAAAGTCACATTGTGCGACATTTTTTGAAAGGACATGAAAGTGTCAGGAAAAGTCACATTGCGCGATATTTTTTGGAAACGTCATGAAAATGTCATAAAAAGTCACATTGCGCTGACGTTTTTTGAAAATGTCTTGAAAATGTTACAAAAAATCACATTGCATGACGTTTTTTGGAAACGTCATGAAAATGTCACAAAAAGTCACATTGCATGACATTTTTTGGAAACGTCATGAAAATGTCACGAAAAGTCACATTGACCGATGTTTTTCGGAAACATTATAAAAAAGTCACGAAATGTCAACATCATGAAAATGTCACGAGAAGTCACATTGCGTGTCATTTTTTTGAAAACGTCATGAAAATGTCGCACAAAGTGTAATTGCGCAAGGTTTTTTGGAAACATCATGAAAATGTCAAGAAATGTCACATTGCGCGACATTTTTTGAAAACGTCATAAAATGAAAATGTCACATTGCACAAAGTTTTTTGAAAAGTCATGAAAATGTCACAAAATGTCACATTGTGCGACGTTTTGTGGAAACGTCATGAAAACGTCACGAAAAGTCACATTGTGCAATGTTTTTTTGAAACATCATGAAAATGTCACAAAAAGTTACATAGTGTGATGATTTTTTGAAATGTCATGAGAATGTCACGAAAAGGCACATTACGCAACATTTTTTGGAAACGCCATGAAAATGTGACAAAATGTCAACGCCATGAAAACGTCACGAAAAGTCACATTGTGTGAAGTTTTTTGGAATCACCATGAAAAAATCAACAAAAGCCATATTGCGCGACGTTTTTTAAGACGTCATAAAAATGTCACGAAAAGTCATATTCCGCAACATTTTTTGGAAACGTCATGAACATGTCATGAAAAGTCACATTGCACGATATTTTTTGAAAACGTCATGAAATTGTCACAAAATGTCAACATCATGAAAACGTCACAAAATGTCACATTGCGCGATATTTTTTGGAAATGTCATAAAAATGTCAAGAAAAGTAACGTTGCCGACATTTTTTGGAAACATCATGAAAATGTCACGAAATGAAAATGCCACGAAATGTCACATTGCGCGACGTTTTTTTGAAACGTCATGAAAATGTCACGAAATGTCTCATTGCGTGACGTTTTGTGGAAACGTCATAAAAATGTCATGAAAAGTAACATCGAGCTATGTTTTTTGGAAATGTTATGAAAATGTCACAAAAGGTCACATTGCCCGACATTTTTTGGAAATGTCATGAAAATGTGAGGAAAAGTCACCTCGGACGTTTTTCAGAAACATTATGAAAATTTCACGAAAAGTCACATTGCGCGACGTTTTTTGGAAACGTCATGAAAATAACACCAGAAGTCACATTGCGCAACATTTTTTGGAAACGTCATGAAAATATCATGTAAAGTCACATTGCGCGTCGTCTTTTTGAAAACGTCGTACAAAGTCTGATTACGCAATGTTTTTTGGAAACATCGTGAAAATGTCACAAAATGTCACATTGCGCGACGTTTTTTTGAAAATGTCATAAAAATGTCACGAAATGTCATATTGCGTGACGTTTTTTGGAAACGTCATGAAAATGTCACGAAATGTCACATTGCGTG
>JAOSBK010032297.1:0-11711 GCA_027568895.1 Erythroxylum shatona | reverse complement strand
GTCTCAAAATCTCAAATGATAAAAGATTTTTGAAATGCGACTAAAACATTATGCTTTCCCAAAACAAACTCAAAATACAAAATAAGCAAATTGGAGAAATTCCCTTAGGCTCTTGATCACTTGATCTCTTAGCTATCACCTAAAGATGGGATGAAAAGGGGTGAGCTTAACAGCTCGTGGGTAACAGTTTATAATGAAAAAATAAGCAAAACCTTTGAAAACATTTTACTTGTCATAGAAAATTTTCATTGAGTTCATAAAAGACATGTTTCTCAAATTCTCATTGTGTAGTCAAATTAGTGAACTATAAAACATGAATGCATCAAACTTATTCATAGATCATAAGAACATAAGCACATCAGAATGGTTTGGGTGGATCCAAAACAGAATGTACTACACATTTTCTACAAGAGTCCTATGTAGCCTTCAATAAAATGTACTAGTGCAATCCCACATAATGGTTTTGTGTAGATGTAAACTTATGGGAGTCCATGAAGGAGCTCCATGCCACTTGTGGGCAGGCGAGAGAAGCCTTTAGTCGAAGTGCACTTGACATACTTAGGAGACCTCCACAAACCCACATAACAAGTATTTCATATCTTGTAAACATATTGTTCAAATTGGCATATTTCCAGAACTTGATTTTTCATAAACATGAGATATTTCGAAAACATGATATTTTTTTTCAAAAAATCACTTTCAAGCCTTTTCATAACTCATCACACAATTTATAAAACCACATATTGCAATTTCTCAAATCAGTCAAAAGTAATAAATGCAATACTTATGATGCAATTGAAATCATTAAACTTCTTTGATGCTAAGAAAACATTAGTGGCTTATTTACTCTATTATAAACGTGTACCCACCTTAATTTTCTTACTTAAAAAATTGATCGAAATTTCTTTATCTTGCTTCTCTTACCTTTCTTGATTTCCTTCTACAATAACAAAAATTTCGTTCAATAGGGTTTTCAATTGAAAATCTCACAAAGCACAATCATGCAAAATTGGTGCTAGAATACTTAAACCCATGCAATTTCTAAACTCCATGAACTAAAATCCTTCCAAAAATTTAAAAGATTCAAAATGATCTTACCTTGATTCTTCACCAAATGAAGAGATCTTTGGCTCAAATGGAAGATCTTCTCTTTCTATACCTTTTTCTCTTCTTAAACCACTTCAAAATCTCTCTCAAAAACTAAGAAATGAAGAAACCCTAACTCAACTCTCTTCTTTTCTCACAACCCCCAAAATCTCTCTTCTTTCTCTCTTTGATTTGTTATTTCTCTTCTTTCTCTCCTATTTTCGTTTTTCCCTTCTTTAAGAAGAAGATAACACTTCTTTCTTCCCATTTTACCATTAATGATTGAGAAAAGTCCACCTTGCTCTTCCTTATAAGCTTAGATTCTTTTAACCTTAAGTGTCTTGCCAAAAATACCCTTGAACATTCTTATAAACTTAACACTTTAATTCAATCAACCCTATATCATAAAATCTTTCTAACATCAACATAATAATTAACTCCACAAACTTTCATAAAGTCCTCATAATTAATGTAAATCATACTTATTCATCAAGAAAAAAATTGGAGGCTAACATTTCTCCCCCTCTTAAAAGAATTTCGCCCTCGAAATTCTTACCTGACTGATCTAGGGGCAAGGTATGCTTTCTCTTGTGCTCCTCCATTTTTCATTTAACTACGTCACTCAAATCATTTCTTTCAAAGCACCCTAGTTAACGGATTCAATCATTTCTTTCAAAGCACCCTAGTTAACGGATTCAATCAATCCTTCCCTGACTTATTCAAAAATCACACTATCTTATCTGTTTCTTTAATATACTTCAAATTACTCATAATTTTCCACTTCCTGTGTCGATACAACCAATATCATATCATATCAATATTCTTAACATACTCACATATATCACATTACGAATCTAAGACTTCTTTCTTCAGTAGCACTTCTCGTAACTATTTCATATAGACCTATTCATGTCAGGCTTAGCTAATCCTTTTTCCTAACCTGAGCACACCTTGGCACGGAGATACTCTCAAAGATAATTTGTCTTTCACTTAATAATTCACATCACTATAGTGTTAGTACAACTTAACTCTTATGTCTATTCTTACTGTACTCCATGCCTTTGGGGTTGATCCACCTAATTCATTCATCTTCCTTGAATCACTTAATTTCTAATATTGATCAATTTCACCTATCAGTAACATCTTCAATTCTGGCCTTCAACAATTTTTTAGGCCTTAATCATCACAATACAAAAGCGAATGACTCTTTCTGTCATCTAACTCCTCGTACAGAATTATAATGAAATCACTATGATGATGATTGTGATGCTTGAAGTCAAATAGAACTATACATTGCTCTATCACCTTTATCGATCACACATACTTCTTATTTTAATCACAAAGTATCGTTTTTCCTATTTGAACTCAAAATTCAGACCCATTTTCAATCTCTCATTAAGATTCACAATTTATGAATCCTCAATTTGGGCTTGGTTAATCCTTCCATGTGATATTGATCTTCAATTCCATAGCAATTAGTACATTGATTTGCCTAAAATTCAACTCCACGTTCTATGCTCCCTTTTTGCACTAGATCTGATAACCTCAAAATCTGAATTCGTGCTTCACTACTATTGGGATTTTTGCTTATTGTATCATATATAGCACTAACTTTACTGGGAAACACTCATTTGTACCATCAGTCTTTCAGTACTTATATCCATTGTCTCAGTCTTGTATTTCTCAAGTCAATAATTTCCTCAAACTTTTATGAGATGTACAAGTATATATATCTCTTATACATATACTGTCTCCAAACTTTCAAAGCAATCACTACTATAGTAGCTCTAAATCATGTATTGAATAATCAACTCATAGGACTTTAATTGTCTCCATACATATGAAATCACTTTATCCTGCTGTATTGGATTTTATCCAAATCTCTTATATAATATCATTGCATACTATAGAATCTCCAAATCTATACAATATAATTAATATCAGTATAATTACTCAAAATTTTCTTTTCTTTCATTACTCATACTCTTTACATATTTTTCTTCACGTATTCAAACTATTCTTTTCAACTTTTCAAATACCTTTAATGCACCATCAAATTTTGCTTAGATCACTTTAATCTTTAATACCATAGTACTATCGGGGCAATTATTAACTCAAACAATTATTATCAAACTCCATATGTCCATGATTAGTTCTCATAATTCCTTAAATAATTAATGAGGTAGCATTGTCTCACGATATTTTCAATTTCCAAATTGACTTCCTTTCTCGAATGATTTTCTCAATTCATTCGATTTCCTCTAATTTCACATTGAATTTTTTAATATTTACTTATTCATACTAGTTTCTCCACACATTTCAATTTATTTGCAACTTAACTTCCTGTGTGGGTAACACATTCATCAAACCTAATGTATATCTACTTTGCATACTCGCATAGAATATAATGTGGATCTAAGATCTCCTTACATTAGTAATAATGTTACCAAAAATCCACTCACGTAGTTGGATAGTTTATATCAAATAAAGTACATACATTCTCAGTAATATACTCTACCTCCTATGCTCGAGTTTCTACTAGGGATATGAATCCAATAATTACTTTTGAATCATTATATATTCATTTCCGATTTGCTCTTCCATTGATCATCCTCAATATAAACTATCTGATCTGCTTAATCTAACTCAGTGAAATTTTTCTTCGAAAGAGGGTTTCTTACTACTATCATCTATATTGTTCATGCAATCTTTATCAACCATCTGTTATCATCATCACATTATCAACTATCCTTAATACCTCAAGAGGGCCAATTTTTATCGTTCTTACAAGGTCATAATGTTCTAATCACCAAAACTCAATGGAGTAATAAACATAGTTACTGTCGCATATGCTTGGGTAGGTATCATAAAATTCATCCCATTTTGTCCACATATTTATCTCCAACAATTCACCTATTTATATCTTACACAATTGATACTTCGATCTCCATTGATCATAGACGACATTTTTCCCTTTATCTTTGAATTCATTACTCATTGTAACATCATCAACAATCTCAATTCCACTAACATCTTCTTATACCGGATATTAACTCTTATCATAGTAATTAAACAATCATTCTAACTTCCAAGTTCAACCTTTCAATTCCACCTTACTTGTACACCTTAAATCTTGTCATTTCCACTTATGTCTCTATTTCTTCTCAGTCAATTCATGCAAATATTTTCACATCCTTATCAAAACAAGTACATATCCATAACAATATTCCATCACCATATTCACTAACATAATCATAAGTACTGCATCTATGTCTAACATATCGAACTACGTAATATTTCTTATTTCTAAACATTTACAAACTTTTCATTTTCTCACATTTTACCAGATCATCATTCTCTTCTTACTATTTCTATCAGCTCAACTGTTAAATGTTCATAAATGTGATTCATACACATGTGACTCAGACTAAGGATCAGGTACTATTGTCTACTATGACATGACTAAATGCATGTAACTTGACATGTCTTTCCAAAACGCCCATGTAAGATCTCAATCGAGGCTCTGATACCACATATGTTGGATCTCACTTTCGGAGCCTAACATTCAGAGTCATAAGACGTGTGCTTGTACACATTTCTTTAACTTCAGAATAGATTTTGGGAAACATCAAACTAAATGTCATAAAATATGTTTGTGCTTGTTACCATGTATGGTTATTCCAATTTACCCTCATTAGTCATCCTCAGTTCATCTTCATATAATTTGTAAACCTATGCCTCTATTTTACTCCACATTAAAAATAATCTCAAATGGAATCCTACAGATCCAGATATATTCAAATGTCGAAGAATGCTCAATAAAATAACATTAGTTTATACTATTCCAACATATTCCCTCACTTTCCTTCAATCAAACCTTTTTTTTCATTCAATTTGGAATGCTGCCATTTTTTTAGTACAAGGTGTTAGGAATCTATTGTCTCAAGTATCACTTCGTTTAGAGGTCGGATAACAAAGATTGAGCTGAGGGAGTCAAACTAGGTTCCGTCCTCAATCATATTGAACCTGTTCGGGACAAAAGGAATAACTTGCTCTAGAAATATTAGATCAAGGTCATTCCTAAAGGGTTCAAAAGAGGACTTCAATATCTACAACTTTTATGAATACCTTGAAGATAAATTCTATCATATGTGGGGTCAAAAGTGGACCAGACCATAGGGTCAGATGAAACTAGATGAAGGGACAGACAAATTGGAAACTTTATCATAACTTTCTCCAAAGAAATCAGATTAAGGTGTTCTTTAGATGGTTAGAAAGAAAATTTTAAGCTCTACAAATTTCATGAAGACCTTTAAGACAAATTCTACCATTTGTAGGGTCAAAAGTGGACCATGCGATAGGATCAGATGAAACTAGATGAAGGGACAGACGAATTGGAAAATTTGTCCTAACTTTCTCCACATATATCGAGTTAAGGTTTTCTTTAGATGGTTAGAAATAGAATTTCAATATCTACAACTTTCATGAAGGACTTAAAGACAAATTCTATCATTTTTAAGGTCAAAAGTGGGACTAGATGATAAGGTCAGACAAAACCAGACGAAGGGGTAGACGAATTAAGAAAATTGTCATAACTTTCCCTGAAGATGTCGGATTAATGTGTTCTTTGGATGGTTAGAAAGAGAACTACAAGTTCTACACCTTTTATGAAAACATTGAAGACAAATTATATGATTTTAAGGGTCAAAAGAGGACCAAACTATAGGGTCAGATGAAACCAGATGAAGGGTCAAATGAATTTGAACAATTGTCATAACTTTCTCTACAAATATCAGATTAAGGTTTTCTTTATATGATTCGAAAGAGGATTTCAAGATCTACAAAGACAAATTTGATCACCTATAGGGCCAAAAATGGGACTAGATGAAAGGATCAGATGAACTTAGATAAAGGGACAAACGAATTGGAAAAGTGGTCATAACTTTCTCTAGAGAACTCGGATTGAGGTGTTCTTTAGATGATTCAAAAGGGGACTTAAAGATCTACAATCTTTATGAAGACCTTGAAGACAGATTCTATCATCTAGAGGGTCAAATTTTGTACTAGAAGATGTTTTAGTCAACATAAGACGAAGCAGAAAGTCAACCTAAGAAGAAGTAGATGGTCAACTTAAGACGAAGCAGAAGGTCAACCTAAGATGAAGCAGAGTCAACTTAAGATAAAGCAGAAGGTCAACCTAAGATAAAGTAGAGTCAACTTAAGATGAAGCAGAAGGTCAATCTAAGATGAAGCAGAGTCAACTTAAGACGAAGCAGAAGGTCAACCTAAGACGAAGCAGAATACACTCCTAAGCATCTCCACTTATAAAGATCATAACTTTCAACTTTGAAGTTCAAAAATTTCATACTATATACTGTTAGAAATCTAGAAAGATAAGCTACAAATTTCTAGGAGACAACTATCTAATTCAACCTAAATTAATATAGTTTTCTCTTGAAGTTAGAACACAAATTTTACCCCTATGAAAGACTTGAAATTTGCACTGTAAAAACTTGGAATGTCTTGAGCGTAACCATTCAACTACCAAATTGACTTATTTAATCTCTCAAATCTCAACTCATTTGACTCATCAACTTCAACTACATCTGATCAGTTATAATTCCTATTTTTATTTTCCATAACATATATATATATATCAACAATTCATGTTCAAAATCATCAACCCAAGTTGATAATTTCTTCACGTATGCCTAATTTCAACTCACATTATCCATACACTAACCACATTTCATTAGCATCAAAAGAATAAAGTTTTACAAATCTTTAATGGAATTTCAAGCCATAATACATCATCATCCCAAAATCTTAAATTACAAAAGATTCTTGAAATGCGACTAAAACATTGTGCTTTCTCAAAACCAACTCAAAAATACAAAATAAGCAAATTTGGAGAAATTTCCTTAGGCTCTTGATCACTTGATCTCTTGGCTATCACTTGAAGATGGGATGAAAAGAGGGTGAGCTTGACAACTCGTGGGTAACAAGTTTATAACTAAAAATAAGTAAAACTTTTGAAAATATTTTACTTGTCATAGAAAATTTTCATTAGGTTCATAAAACACATATTTCTGAAACTCTCATCATATAGTCAAAATTCACAAACTATAAAACATGAATGCATCAAGCTTGTTCACAAATCATAAGCACATCAAAATGGTTTGGGTGGTCCATAAATAGAACTTATTACACATTTCAAAAGAACGTACTAACGCAATCCCATATAGTGGTCTTACATAGCAGTGAACTTATGGGAGTCCATAAAGGAGTTCCATGTCATTAGTAGGCAGGCGGGAGAAGCCTTTAGTCGAAATGCACTTGACAACAGAATGGACCAAACCAAACCCACATAACATGTATTTCATATCTTGTAAGCATATTGCCAAATTGGCAGTTTTCCAAAACTTGATTTTTCATAAAGATGAGATATTTCGAAAAACATGATTTCATAAACATGTTATCTTTTAAAAAAAAATCACTTTCAAAGTCTTTTCATAAATCATCACTCAATTTATATAACAACATATTGTAATTTTTCCAATCATTCAAAAGCAATAAACACAACACTTATGATGCAACTGAATATCATTACAACTTCTTTGAATCAAAGAAAACATTTAATGGCTTATTTACTCTATTATAAACATATACCCACCTTGATTTCTTTGCTTAAAGACTTAATCAAAATGTCTCTACTCTTGCTTCTCTTACCATTCTTGATTTCCTTCTACAATAACAAAAATCCCACTCAATAGGGTTTTGAATTGAAAATGTAACATCTCGTTACCCATGTTAAGGCTAAAATTGTAAATGTGAGAGATTTTGGAGAAATTAGGAAACACTTTTCATGCTCATGCATTTCATGATATGCACATATATGTGAATAGTAAATTTTGCACACATCAAAATGACTGTACATGCATTCATTGACATTTTCGAGTATAATTGTTAGTAAATGTGGTTTTTATTAGAAATTATGGTTTGATTGTATTGAAAATTTGATTTGGAGATTAGGATTCTTGATTTAGAATTTTTGAAGTTTTTGGAGAAATTTTCTGAAAAGAATAGGGATAATTCTTGGACTAGGAAAAATGTCAATTGGCAAAACAATTGATAAATGGTAGTAGAAATTACTGCCAATGGCAAAAGAAATTTTGATAGATTACTTTGGGATTTAATGACAAATGTCATTGAAAATTGGGGAGACAATTGGAGTAGGAATTGGAATTGAGTGGACTAGTTAAATAAAAGAATTTAGTTTAAAGCTTTTAAAAATTTGGTCATGTGGACCCTTTTATTTGCTCTCTCATGATGCTTTTAATTGAAAGACCATTAGTGGGTCTTGCATTTTGGCTTTTTCTTCTCCATTTTGTGGCTTCTTCTTCTTCTCTTCTTCTTCTTCATGATTCTTGACTCACCCAAACCTCCATCAAGTTACATGTTGCTTCCATCTTTCAATTGCTACTTCCATCTTAATGTTTCTTCTATTTGCCTCAAGAAAAAACTATCCTTACCTCCCTCAAAAACATGATAAACGTGTGATGCTTGGGATCTAGGGCTAGTATTGTTTTGAAGAAATAGTGAAATCAAGTAAGTTATGCTTTAAATATCATGGGTATGGTTAATTGAAGTTAGAATGATGAATTGAAGCTAGAATGATGAGTGTAGAAAATTGTTTCTAAATGGGTAAACATATATGTTCTGTTTTTGATTAATGTTCGAATATATATTATGAATTGTTTGTGAATGATATTGAGTTGAAATAGAGTTAAGAATGAGGAGTAAATGAAGTAGAAAAGGTGATACTAGTATAAGTTGTGATTGGGAAAAATTTGAACTGAAGTTGTTGAAAAACTGGGTTTGCGTTTGTGGAAGTTTGCCGTGGAAAACTTTTGGAAATTGACCACAGAAAACTTGAAAGATTTAATTAGGATTTCTTTTGGTTAAAGTTTGCTACGGCCAACTCTAGGTTTCGCCGTGGCGAACATGTGAAAATTTCGCGAGAATTCCTCTTTGGAGGAGTTCGCCGCGGCGAACTTTTTCTGCACTGAACATGTTTCACTATTTTGGGCATATCTTCTTCTATAGTTATTCAAATGGACTGATTTTAAATTTGGAGTAAATTATAAACATAGTTATACAAATTGTATGAAGATATCTAATTCTAAATCGGTCTTTAAGAATTTAAAATTCTTGATGGAATTTGAATGCAAGGCACTGTCTCAGTATAAGCACAGTCTAAAGATGTTTGTGGTATAACTTTCAAATTTCTGAACCAAATTGAATCATAAGACATAAAGGAACATTTTTATAGAATAAATTATGACCAAATTACCTTAGTTCACTTTCTAATTGAATGTGAACAGTGGACCTAAAAGTATGACTTGGAAAAATCTGAAGTGAGTCAATGAGAAAGGAATAGAGATTTTAATGGTTTTAGTGAAGCATAAACCTAAGTATAAATTATACTTAGATGAGTGTTGATATGAGAATGACTTAGTGATGAAATTGAACCCAGGATTGTCATGAACATGTATTGTACATAGTCCATATACATAAGTGTGCATAAATAAATGTTTACAATTATGCAATTATTAATGTGTTTACGTGTGTATTGCATAAATGGGATGTGCAGGTTAAATGTCCGCATTCAGGCATTTCCAAAATTTGGAAGCACTTGCTAATTTAGAGCGTATTGTGAGTAGACAGAGATGGTCTCACTTTATTGTTTGTTATTTAAATTTTGTATTAATTGACTACTAAATCATTATGTGAATGTGAATGAATATGTTGATTTCTGGACATAAGGTTCGATGATTATGATGTTGATTGGGATATTGAAGTACTACTTGTATGTGAATAAGAAGAAATAAGTGTGCATAATATGATTGTTAAATGTCAAACCACGGTCCGATAACAAATGTGTTTTGAATGTGCATTTGCATGTAAATGAAAAGTGATACTCAACTCTAATGTTAAATGTCGGACTACGGTCCGATGATATATGAATATGAGTGAATGTGGATCCTGCAAATAAGACTGATGCATTTCATTTCATGAATGCATGAAATATAATGGCTGTTGTGATTAGAGTAGCCACTGATTAGAGCTTAAAGCTTAATGAGTAAAAATGAGTTCGAGCTCAAAAGTGAATCAGAGCCTCAGGCTCAATGTTTAATGAGCCCTGTATCCCTCAAGTGGATAAGGGACAGTTATTAATGAGCCCTATATGGGACAGTTTAGGCACTCGGTCACAAGAAAGTAACAAATGAAAAGTGGGTCTCATGTGCACTGCATATGCATAATATGAGTGATTAAATTGTATTGAATGTGAAGTGTGAAATGTGTAATGATGTGAATTATATGTTACCTGATTGGGTGAGCCATCGATAATGGTCGCTCATTGAGTTTGCAAAACTCATCCAAAATTTGCAAATATTTTTCAGGATCAGAAGAATATCCCGTTAAGCCAACGGGAGTATACCTACAGCATTCAAATGAAGGATAGAGGTAAAGATCAATTCGCGTTTGTATTGCATTTCTCTATTTTGTATTGAATTGTATATTCTGTAACTTTTTGTATAAATTTGTATTCCGAAATGACTAAAATGTTTTGTATTTATGAAAGAGCCCAAATGGCTATTGAAAATTTTGTGGATTGTATTGTGTTGATTGAAAATGTTTATAAAGGAAAATGGGTCTAAATTGGTTATGGATTTCCGCATATTGTGTTTGTGTTTTCAAAAAAAAAAAATACCGATTTTTGAATGATTGAGTGCTCTAGGATGCCACCCTCACGAGGCACAGACTCAGATATCACCCACGATGTCAGGTTTGGGCATCAGGGAGTTGGGGTGCTACATTTATGTGGTATCAGAGCCTAAAATTACTATCTTATATGGGCATTTTCTGAAATGTGTCAAGTTACATGCATTTTAGACATGTCATAGCAGACAGTAGCAACTGATCCCTTGTTCGAGTCGCATGAGTATGAGTCACATGCATAAGCCTATGTTAAGTGCTTAAGCTAATAGAAATGGTGAGAAAAGGAAAGTTGTGGGTATTGACAAATGAGAAACAATATATGATTGGGTATGACAGACAAAGATTTAACACAATTGTATTGGTGGATGTATTATGGAATACGATATTAATATTGTACTATGATGATATAACCTCGAATGTGAACCCAATGTGATTGTATTGTTATGGATTGCTTGAGGAAAATAAGGATATAAGTAGAAATGATGAGATTAAAGTGTACAAGCCAAGTTGAAAGAAAATAAAGTTTTCTATAACTTTGAAAGGTTGAACTTAGACTTAGAATGGTTGTGTAATTATCATGATAAGAGTTTATGATTCAATATAAGAATATGTCTATGAAATTGAGACTATAATTTCATAATGATTATGCATCAGTAATTCTGAATTGGTTGAGGATACATATATGGGAAAAGAAATAGACATAATTGACTTTACAAGACATAAATTATGTGCAGTAAGGAGAAAGTTAGAAATGCATATAAGATATGTTGGGACCCGATCCGGAACACCGGATCCCAACCGAAAGAAACGGAAATCGGAGGCGAAAACAAAATGAATAGCGA
>JAOSBK010032296.1:0-11711 GCA_027568895.1 Erythroxylum shatona | reverse complement strand
TCTTAGGTTCTAATTCAGAAACAAAAGCTACATTTGCCTCTCTTCTAAATTTAGACCTAGTTCTCACTCTTTCTGATGTTTCTCCTATAATCAGGTTTTCTGGGTGAGAAGATTTGTACTTCCAGTCTTTTCTAAGACTAAAGTTTTTAGAAATATCTTCTACTTTATCAGATGGATCGTCTGGTGTTGACATGTCTAGGTTATTAACTAAAGGAGCAAATAGAGTTTCATCATCAGAATCATCTCTTCTATCTAGATGAGAATCATCATCAAATTTAACATGCATAGATTCTTCAACAAATTTAGAAGCAAGATTATAACCTCCATAAGCTTTAGAAGTAATCGAATATCCTAGAAAAATTCCTGAATTGATCTTAAAATCAAATTTATCCAATTTTTCTTTATATTCAATATAATGCATTTGTAACCAAAAGGATGGAAGTAAGATATATTTGGCTTTCTTCCTTTCCATACCTCATATGGAGTTTTGTTTAAAATAGGTCGCAAAAATACTCTATTTTGAATATAACAAGTTGTATTTACAGTTTCTGTCTAGAAATACTTAGGAAGATTCATTTCACACAGCATAGTCTTTGCCATTTTCTGAATCGTCCTGCTCTTACTTTATACAACTCCATTCTGTTATGGAGTTCTAGGAGCAGAGAAATTATGGAAAATTCCATTCTGTTCGTAAAACATTCTGAATTTTTCATTTTCAAATTCTCCACTATGATCACCCCTAATTCCAGCAATAGAAATTCCTTTTTCATTTTGTAACTTTTTGGATAGAACTTTAAAGCACTTAAGAGACTCATCTTTATGTGATAAAAATAATATCCAACAAAATCTAAAGAAGTCATCAATAATTACAAAACCATACTTCTTTCCGCTAAGACTTAGTGTTCTAATTGGACCAAACAAATCTATATGTAACAACGCTAGAGGTTTAGAAGAAGTTACAACATTTTTAGAAAAAAAGATGTTTTAACTTGTTTTCCTTTTTGATAACTCTCACAAAAGAAATCTTTGATAAAACTTATTTTTGGTAATCCTCTTACCAAATCATGTCTAACCAACTAGGAAATATGTTTAAAATTAACATGACCTAGTTTTTATTGCCAAATCAGTTTTTCCTCATCTGTTGATATAAAACATGAAATATTTAGACTTTTCAAATAATCTAAATTAACCTTATAGAGATTATTTTGTCTCTTAGCAGAAAAGAATATGGATCCGTCATTGTTTTTGACTACACAAGAATTTTGATTAAAGGATACTTGAAAGCCATAATCACATAATTGACTTACACTAATTAGATTATGCTTTAATCCTTCAACTAGCAAAACATTATCAATAGACGTAAATGAATCTTTACCAATTTTGCTGATTTCAACTATTTGCCCTACTGGTTGTCTCCAAAAGTTACTAATCCTCCTTGTTTATTTTGGAGGTCTAGGAACATAGAACTTCTTCTCGTCTTATGTCGCGAGCATCCACTATCCAAGTACCATTAGCGCTGGTTGCTTTTTCCAAGAAAAGAGATCTGCAATATATATTATGTCTTTCTTAGGTACCCATATTTTCTTGGTTCCTTTGGGGTTAGACTTACAATTATTCCTCGAATAATAAGAATATTGTTTCTTTTTCTTCCTATTAGGAACAAAACTCTTATTATGACGAAAATTACTATTAGCAAACCCTAAACCACTCTTATCCTTTGGATGTCTATATTTTTTAATCATATCATTCATCCTTTTAGTACTCTCAGAAAATGTTGATAAATCTGCTGAAAGACTATTAATCCTTTGTTTCAGTTGATTAATTCCCTCAAATCTACCTACAGTTACTTTCTTTTTCATATCGTCTACTTGTTTCTTAAGACAGACGTTTTCTTTTTCTAACACTTCCGTCTTCTTCAAGCTTTCAACAAATTTCTTTTTCAAAATCATATATTGCTTTAATATAGCATGTGAATGTTCTAACAATTCTAAATATGCCTTTTGAAGATCATTAAAGTTAGAAGTTACATCATCATTGTATCCTTTTTCAGCTACCAAGTATAAATTTGCTTGTTCTGATACTTCTGAATCGGAGTCAGATTCTGACAAATCCAAATCTTCTCACATTGCCATCATGCTCTGTTTTGTTTTCTTTACTTTTTTTCTATTTTCTTTTGAGCAATGGACATTCAGATTTATATTCTCCTGGTTTGTTGCACTCATAACAGATGATAGAAGTTTTCTCAATCTTAGCTTCGTCTTTATTATTCTTCTTAAAAGAAAAGTCTTTATTTCTTTTCACTTTTTTTTCACATCCCCCTAATATTTCTTGAAATGAAGGATAGCTCATCATCATCTTCACTGGAATCTTGATCAGATTCACTAGCATCATCATTCTTGATTTCTTCAATGTTTAATGCTTTTGAAGATGTACTTCTATTTTTCTGGTTCTTTTGATTCTTTTGACCAGCCTTTAGTGCGATATATTTATCTCTTCTAGGTTTATCTTCTGCATCAATCTCTACTTCGTGTCTCTTCAGCGAACCGAGCAATTCATCTAGCTTCAGCGTACTTAAGTCTTTGGCCTCTTGTATTGCTGTAACCTTGGGTCTCCATCTTTTAGGAATACTCCTGAGAATCTTTATGATATGATCTTGATTATCGTAGATTCTCCCAAGAGTTTAAGTCCATTAACAATTGTTTGAAATTGTTCAAACATCTGATCAATAGTTTCCTCATCTTTCATCTTGAACAGCTCATACTGAAGAACAAGAATACTGATCTTAGACTCTTTCATATGATTTATGCCTTCATGTTCAATGGCTAATGTGTCCCACATCTCCTTTGCAGATACACATCCATGAACCTTATCATATTCACTTCTGCTTAGGGCATAACTTAGAAAGAACTTGGTCTTAGAGTTTAACTGAAATCGAGCTTTCTGATCGGCTGACCATTTGTCATGAGAGATGATATTGCCTTCATCATCTGTTGGTGTATATGGACCATTCTCGATGATATCCCAAAGATCAATATGTGTGGATTCTATGAAGAGCTGCATCTTGTCCTTCCAATAATGATAATCCTCACTATTGAATGCAGGAGGTCTTGTGACTGAGGCACCTTCAACTATAAAAACATTTGATTCAGCCATGGATCTTTTTCTTTACTTTTTGACAGTGTTTCTTGGAAACCCTGCTCTGATACTAACTAAAGTAAATCACTTGTTAATATAGGAATCAGGTATGATATGTAAAATATACAAGAAAGGGGATTAAATTGTGTAATCTTTTCGAAAATATTAATTTTTTAAGAATTCTTGAATTTCTTTAGTAAATGCAAATGAACATAAAAACACTTTGTTAAAGTTGATAAGCAATGCAATCGCAAGTAATATTATCTACTCGTCGAACAATAAGAAAATTAAAAGATAAGGGTTAGAGAATAGACGTTGGGATTTTATACTGGTTCATCCCAAATCTTAGGCTACGTCCAGTCCTTAGAGTTTGTCTGAGATTTCACTATACTCTTCAACTTTATAAGCATTCTTTCTACACTTGCAGAGCCTCTTCAGGTCTCTCTCACAAAGTATTCTTTATCTGTTGTATTAGCCTCTCCAAGCTCTAGCCTTTCTTTCTCTCTCTAAGAAAAGTATTTTTGAGCTTCACGTTACAGATGTATTCACTCACTTCTTTCGCACTTTGATATAGAATTTTGCTAATGTAAAAAAGTTAATTTATTCTTCGACTATAACTAGTATTTATAGCCTAAGTCTCCAACTATCTTCTTGAAAAATTGCTTCTTGAATCTTCTAGAAATGGTTATTAGTTGAGTTCTGTAACTAACTCCAACTAACTAACTATTTGAAGTTCTAGAATATCTTCCTTTTGTATCGTCTAGAATAATATTTTTTCTGTTACTACGTTTCATCTGTTTTTCTACTTCGTCTGTTATATCGCTTCGTCTATTATTTTGCTTCATCTCTTTTGCGCTTTCCCTGTTGTTGCGCTTCATCTGGTATCGCACTTCATCTGTTATTGTGCTTCGTCTGTTGTTGCACTTCGTCTGGTGTTGCGCTTCGTCTGATGTCGTGGTTTGTCTGTTGTTGATATATCGTCTAGCATTGACTAAGTATTACTTACATTTTTTTGCACACTTAACAAACTCATCAAAACAGTTCATACATTTCTAAGATTATTATTATTTGATTGTCAACAAAATTAATAGAAGTGAAGTCCTCTTAACTTAACAAGATTCAATTGATGAGTGCCTATAAAAGAAAATTCTTTCAAAAATGGTTATTGAAAATGTTAAAAAAATCATTTTATATGAATCAAAACCCAAAGAAATTTAATTAATGATTCTTCAAAAGATTTGCAAATTTCAAAATAAAAATCTTTTCCAAACAAATTTAAAAAAATATTTTAAAAATATTTTGACAATTGAAATGGATTTTATGTCCCAAACCTTTTCAAAGTGACAATATGTTTTTCCAATAGGATCGCACTATAAGTCTTAAGATTTGTCAAAAGCCCAAGAATATTATATACACATCCTTTAAGAAACATATTGTATGAAATTTAAACACCATTACATTGAGCTTTACAAAACAATCTCTGTCTACTCCACTTGTAAAATAAACAAAGTGATTTGCACAATAGAGTGGGGAGTTGAGCTAAAGAACCAACCCAAAAAGAATTGAAACTCATTTAGTTGTTTTTCTTCAACACTAGATCAAAGTACTATTTCATATTCTAGTTCTTAATTAGTGGAAATCGTATGGGTGCATCCTGCAGATAATCCTGCCAAAGGCATATGAAGGATATTTTACTTTTAAAACAAAATAACAAGATAAAGACTATGAAGACATTTTCTTACAAGCCTCTTATTTGTCTCTAAATTTTTCATCCCTTGGGTGTTAATGTGGAAGTATGAGTTCAATCAAGACCTATAATTGGACATCCTAATATTAGTGAGAAGATTTAAAGTAAAATAGTGGGCTAAGTTTTTGCAAAGAAACAAATCCCATCAAGTGGCTATAGAGGAATGGCTAGCCTAAAATTCACAATTGTTAAAGTAAATTGAACTTACTTAATTTTTGCAACAAAAATCAAAAGCTCAAACACTATTGGCAACTACAAAAACCAAAGACAAATATTTTGAGATAATGAAGCAATTACTATAATCAAAATCATCCACAACAACTTTAGAAAATAATAAAGACAACAAATCATAAGAATAAGTTAATTAGATCAATTTATTGTAATGTAAGCCCAAAATATTATAAAATATGAATCCAAAGCATTGTAATATGAATACTATTTATATCAACCCAAAATAAGGGCCCAATTGTTAAAAAAATTATAATCATTAGAATTATTGACAAGACATAAATCATGCACCTAGGAGAGCTACGTATGACTTCTGCAGAGAAATCAATAGGAAGATTTGCAAAGAAAAAAAAGGACATAAGGAGTCTATATAAAGAGCAAGTTCAAAACAAAGGAAGCATGCTTTCTTCTTCAAGTTCTTCCTCCAAATTCTTATTCCTCCAAAGTTTGGCAATAAGCTTAGACTTCTCCCCTTCATTTTTAAAGCCTTGGCATAGTGTCTAAAGCACTCCAAAGCCAAGAACAAAACCTTGAAGCAAAAGCTTCCTGATGAGGCATTTGAATTCTTGGACAGATTGAGGCATTCACTAGCATGTGATCTCACCCTATCTAAGATTACTCTCTATATTTCTTTCTTTTTGCGTAGAATGGTACATTGACTAACATATGATCATTTCTTATACAAACGTTTTTCTTTAGATTTCTTTTTTATTAGGCAAAATGGAATATTGACTTGCATATGATTACACCTTAGCCAGCATCCTTCTTTGCAAGATTTTTGAATAATTTCCTATTCTATTTATTTCTTATTTTAATCTTTACTCAACCTTTCCTATTTTTTGTAGAAGTCTTCTTGAGATAAATTACAATTTCTTATTTCTTTTAGAATTATTCCTTAGATGAATTAGAGTTTCCTATTTTGTTTAAAATTCCTTTAAAGATGAATCCGAGTTTATGTGAACTTATTTAAACAACTTTTGAGAGAGATTAACATAACTTTCTATTAATAAAATTTATTCTCTTTGAGAACTTTTATCTTATGATTCTTGGATTAAACTTGTGTTTATTTATCTCATCTGTTGCATCAGGTGGCATCAAAGCCTTGAATCTCACGAAGCTTGTTCATTATAACAAAGCCAATTAATCCTAATAAGGCATTCAAGGATAATGCAATGTTTGGAGAAGAATCAATGAACATAGGACAACTATTCGCAATATTTAATAGCAATTGCCTACAATCATAGGATAACTATAGACATTAATGCAAAGTGGTAATAATTGAAGATTTGAGGAAATAAATGAGAGGAAATTTACCCATGCAAGACCTCAAATTCTAGCACTTTTTCTATGAAAGCTGATGATTCCAACAATGATAAGGAAACTATCCTAATAGGAGATTATCATAAAAAAGGTAAGGGTGATCATGAGTACAAGCTAAAGGTAGATATTTCATCCTTTAGTGGTGACTTTGATATAAAAGCCTTTTAGATTAGGTAGGAGAAGTAGAAGGATTCTTTGATTATACTGAAACTACAAATGAGAGGAAAGTAAAGTTAATTGCTTATCAAGTTAAGTGGAGCCATTGTCTGGTGGAATCAATTGAAGGAGAATAAGCAAAGACAGGGGGCAACTTCAATTTCTACTTCGTAAAATTTGAAGCAATTATTAAGGAGACGACTTTTGCATATGGATTATGAGTAGTATTTTTTTGACACTTGTCAAAATTCCATTCAAGAGAGTAAGACTATTCATGAGTATACTACTACATTTTTTAGATTGGCAGCCCAAAATAATTTGACAAAAAGTTAACCAAAAGAAGATCCTTGGTATTTAAAAGGTTTAAACCCACCAGTTTGAGATCAAATTAGGATTCAAATGGCTTTGAATGTTTATAATGTGAGGAATTTAGATATGAGGGTTGAGATGTTGATCAATGAGAGGTCAAAGGATATAGGAGAAGGGGGAATATTGAGAGAGTGATAAGTAAAAAAGGAAAATAAGTTATCAAAGCTACTTCCACGTGTGTTAATAGGGCAAAAGGAAATAACCATGGTGAAAATTCCATCAAACAACCTACTCTAGCTACTAAATTCACTAACCCCTATGCTAAATTAGCTCCTTTAAAGTGCTCTAAATGTGGGGAACCAAGCAATCGTTTCAATGAATGTCTAAAGCGAAAGTTTGTCAACACAACAGAGTAGGAAGCAGGATACTTTGAGGAAGAGGAGTGTAGGCCGAATGGGGAAGATTGGTAGTGACACCAATTATTTCACTAGAAGCATGGTAAAAAGAAATATTTGCGAGCTAATCATTGAAAAAAGTAGCTAAGAGGATACCATCAGTAAATCAGTGTCGAAAAGCTGAAATTAACAAATAAGCCTCACCCCAAATCCTATATCATTGCATAGATTATAGCCATTGATGACATCTGTGTCACAGAAAGTTGTAAGGTGTCAATCTCTATTGGTAAATACTCTAATGAACATTGCTATGATGTTGTTAATATTTTTATTGGGTAAACTATGAAACTATGTTGTTGATGCATATCAATCAAGAAGGGAGAATATTTATTGATTTGTAAAGAATGGTGTGAAATATAGGTTAGTACCCATAGGTGGAAAGAGAGTGGTAAAACCTAATGAGACAAAGAAGCCATAAAATTAGAAAGTAAGAAAGGAATTTTTGTGAGTGAGAAAAAAAAGAAATGAGGGAGGTAAACTTATTAATAGAGAAAAGGGAAGAAGAGAGTGAAAAGAGAGAATATGAGATTCCTTTAAATGTGTAGCCAATTTTAGAAGAATCTGGGGATGCAATACTCATTGAGCTACTTAATGGATTGCCTCCCATGAGAGGTATCCAACAACAAATTGATTTAGTTCCTAGGGCTAGTTTACCTAACTTACCGCACTACTGTATAAGTCCAAAGGAGAATGAGATTTTGAGTGATAAAGTAAAGGCATTGGTTAAGAAGGACATATTAGAGAGAGTAAGAACTTATATATGGTTCCTGCTTTACATATACCTAAGAAAGATGGTAGTTAAAAGATATGTGGATAGTTGAGCTATTAACAAGATTAATATTAGGTATAAATTTCTATCCTGAGGTTAGATGATATGTTAGAACAACTGAGTGGGGAAGTGATCTTTTCTAAGATTGATCTCAAGAGTCGTTACCATCAATTTCAAATTTAGGCTTAGGGATAAGTGGAAAATTGCGTTTAAGACTAAAGATGGGTTTTATGAATGGTGAAGACCTTGAGTATAGAGGTTAAGGGTCTTAAGTATTTAAAGGAATTATATGAGAGTGGTGGAGATTTTTGGGAGATATATAACTTGTGTTTGATGAAAAAGTATCATAATGATTTACTTATGCATGATGGGTTTTTTATGAAAGGAAATCAACTTTGTCTTCTAAGAAATTCACTCAGGGAGAAGGTGATTAGAGAATTACATTGGGGAGGTTTAGTTGGTCACCTTAGTAGGGAAAAGATTCTTAAAAGGGTGAGAAAGAGATAATATTGACCAATGATGAGGAGAGACATTGTAAATATTGTGGATAGGTGCTAAGTTTATCAAGTATATAATGGGAATGCTTTAAATATTGGCTTGTTCATCCCATTGCCAATTCCCAATGCTATATGGAAGGATTTGTCTATAGATTTTTTATTAGAACTTCCAAGAACATAAAGAGGTATAGATTTTATCTTTATGGTTGTGGACATATTTTCTAAAATGGCACATTTTACTCCTTGTAAAAAGATCGTGGTGCTAAAAGGATTACTAAGTTATTCTTTAGAGAAGTGGTGCAAGTCCATAGTGTTCTTAAATCCATTACTTCTAATCATGACACCAAGTTTTTGAGTCACTTTTGGATGAACTTGTAAGGGCTATTTGATTCTTTTCTTAAGTATAATAGCATTGTGCACCTATAAACTGATGGCCTGGCTAAGGTGGTGAATATGACTTTGGATAATCGGTTAAGATGTATGTGTCATAACAAACTAAAAAGTTGATACATTTCTTAATTACACAAACTAAATTTTCCTACAACAATGTAGTCCATAGTGTTATTAGTCGATCACCATTTTCTGTAATTTACTCCAAAGTACCTAATCTTGCTTTTGATCTTATTAATTTCCTTAAATCTGCTTACATTTCTCCTAGTGCTAGCACGAGAGATTCAAGTGGAGGTGAAGGAGAAGATTAAAAGAGCTAATAAGAAGTACAAGGCTAAGGTCGATACTCATAGGAGAGCTCAAGTTTTTAATATTGGAGATGAAGTTATTATTTTCTTAAACAAGAACCAAGTTATTGGATGTCATCATAAACTGCAAAAAAGAAGCATGTTCCATTCAGAATTTTTAAAAGAGTTAATGATAATGCCTATGTTGTTAAACTAGCTCTGTAGATGGGTAATATATCTCCAACCTTCAATATTGCTAATATGTCGCCTTACTTTCATGGTACGGAATTTATATATATTGATAATAATTCGAGGTCGAGTTCTTTGATAAGTGGAGAATAATGATGAGTTATTTGAATTCTTGGACAAATTGAGACATTCACCAACACGTGATCACACCTTATCCAACATTCTTCTTTTGATTTCTTTTTGATTATGCATAATGGAATATTTACTAGCACATGATCACACCTTATCCAACATCCTTCTTTATCAGATTTCTTTGATTTCTTTCCTATTTTGTCTAGAAATCTTTCTAAGATAAATTAAAGTTTTTTTATTTCCTTTAGAAGTCCTCCTAAAATGAATTAGAGTTTCCTATTTTGTTTAGAATTCTTCTTAAGATGAATTAGGGTTTATATAAACTTATTTAAACAACTTTTGAGAGATTACCATAACTCTCTATCAATAGAATTTATTTTCTCTTTGAGAGTTTTTATCTGACAATTCTTAGGTTAAAATTGTGTTTGTTTATCTCTTCTAGAATTTAACTTTTATTGAAGCTTTATTACATTACCTATTTGCAGAAGCACCTAAATTGAACCCTAAAAGCCTTGTATTTGAATCCCTTTTCTTTTCTTTTCTTCGTCAAAACTCCTAAAGACTTGTAATGCTTCATATTTGAAAAATATTTAAATATTAACATAAATTATTTTCTTATTTAATATTTCCTCCTTATTGACTTTTTTTATAAACAACTTGCAGTGGTTTGACTCACCCACCTGTTAAGCTTTTATCTTTGCTTTAATACTTGATATTTGCTCTTTCTATTTGCATATCGATGAGATTTTAGAACTGTTAATAGTACTAATATTTATCACCTTTGAGATTTCGAAATACCAAGACCCAAGTGAATATTGAAACCAAATCCATAGTAGATTATACCTTTTTCATCAAAAATATATAGAGAAACTGGTAGTGGCGGGAAGAACACGTCAAGTGTCGCACCTTTACCGGTATCCAGACTCTCATGAGACTAAATAGCCTCTTCTGATGTGCTATCACCACTTTCTGAGAACTCTCTCTCTCTCTTTATTTTTAGCAGAGGACGTCTCCTTTAAGGTTTTTGAGCATATGAGATTCTTCATTCTTCAAGTCATACTATATATCCATATATATAGTAAAACCTTAAAGCCCAAAGCCCAAATCCCAAATCCTATGAAGGCCCAATGAACGTTTAGTCTACTTGTTGTGCGACCATATAGGCTTATTCAATATTAGCAGGAGACCTAGACTTCTTTTAGGCCCACAAGTTATAAGCGGCCTCTAGCAAGGCATAATAACTATCTAATATTAAATAAGATCGGAATACGACACTACTTAAATCACAACTGATCAATTAGAGTACATTCTATGATTAGTTCGGAGGGCATACACCAACACATATTACATCTTGTAATGATCCGCTTTTTCGTACATCAAGGTGTGATATTGTTTATTTACTTTAGTACTTGTGCTTATATTTGGGTTGAGTATTATAGTACCCAATGGCCAACTTTATCCCCATCATATTATAATATTCAATAGTTGTTCTTATTTGCTTTAATTTGCTTTAAATTACTTATACCTTTTTTAATATTTGCTTTTAATGCCTTATTCATGACATGTACATTAAATTTGTGAAATTCATTTACTAGGATGTAAGAAAAGAAATAAATATTTTAAAACAACAAAAACAAAGAATCATGAAATCTTTAGAGCAAGATATCTATCTTGTTCCTATTAAAACAATCAGATTGGCACAATAGCCTAATAACAAAAAGTAAAGAGATTATTGAATATTTACAAAAAAAAATGTTTGATCCTCTTAACTAGGCCTAAGAGTCTACTTATAATTTATTAAATTTGAGTCTTTCTATTAAAGTAAATCTTTCCTTTTACTTAAGTAGGTCTTTGACTATGATTACGGTGAGATTCTTTATCGTTGGTTATCTTTAGAACCCTTCAAAACTTTCCCTTTGTCATCTTTTAGTTAATCCTGGCACTTCTCCCGAGTCGTTGATTGTGGTATATATTACTCCCTCTGATTCATAATAAGAGTCGTTTTAGAAAAATACACGCTTATTAAGAAAGCTAATGAAATTATAGATATACCCTTATTAATACTCCCATTAAATAATAAATGAATGTTGTTGAGAA
>JAOSBK010032295.1:0-11715 GCA_027568895.1 Erythroxylum shatona | reverse complement strand
CTTCGCCGCGACGAGGCTACACGCTCGTCGCGACGAACGTCCGCAGGCTCGTCGCGGCGAGGGCTTAATTGCTCGTCTCGGCGAGACACCGCACGTCGCGACGACGCCCCCTTGGGCTTTCGAGGGACTTCTTCCTTTATTTTCATTTGCATGTTTCCACCCCACGCACTACGCACCGCGCTTCCACGTCCGATGTTGGGCTTCGGTAACGGGGTCCAACAATAGCAGCACTATATATTGACAGAAATCAGTACCAATGGGAAGATGTTCTGAAGTCATAAGCCACTAATAAAAATTGTCTATCAAATTAAACAAATATGACAGAAATTATGAAGACGATATAATTGTTTAGTTTCCAAATTTAACCGAATGCTTTGAATGAATCATTTAAACTTCCATTTTCTATCTTAATGAACTATTTGGACTTCCACATTCTATCTTGTGGCTCATTTACTTGTTACTTGTATAGTTTGAAAAACATCCAAGCGAACCATTTGTGAACAAAAATAAAAAACAACAATCAACAGTGCCTGAAAATGTTGGTAAGTCATGTTTTATCTTTACAAAGCTATATTTCTTCTTGGTATTTACTATAGTCTGTTGATACAAGATGTGTACTTGGAAGTTGGAACCTAATGTTTCAGGTGCTGATGCTTCCAATGGTGGTAGTCCCGATGAACACAGAGTTGATGACACAAGTTCCATAGATCATGATAAATAAGACAACTGTTCTGATATTGTTGATGTTGAGGCAAATAGCCAAATATTGTTTAGAGTAATTTCTGTCAGTGTAATGGCTACACTGGCCTAACCAACGCCTGATCCTCAGACTTTGCACCAGGTTGTGGTCCATCTTTGACAATTTCAATCTTTGGTGCTTTTTAAAATGTAAAGAATACTCGTAAGCTCCATATTTAAACATTAAATTTATTAATTGCGGTAACTGTTTGACTTCTCCATTGTCCCCCTCTCTCTCCCCCTTTCTTTGCCCCTCATCAACTAACACAAAAGGGCTATTGAGGACTTATAGTAAAAAACCAAAATGTAATCTTTCTCTTATCACACGAGGGTTCTTTTGAAATTATGGGTTCCTCTCATACCTGATTTATGACATTGATTACTTCTGTTCTCTTCCTCTCCTATATTACCATCACTAAGAAAATGAAAGTGTTAACTTTTGAGGTTCTAATAATGCTTCCTTATCTAGTGCGGCACATTCTGACATGGTGCTTTTAAACCCTGCTGTTCAGATTACTGTTGCCTGGCACATTGTGATCAACATGTTTGGTTTTATATTTTGTATTAATGGCATCATGTGACACTCAGGACTCTTATTTTGTAGGTTGATGGCTACCTTCATAATGAGGAAGAAAAGCAGTACAAGAAAATCATATGGGAAGAAATGAATCGAGAGTATTTTGAGGTAATAAACCTCAAGATTTAACTCGTATTATTTGTTCGTATTATTAGGTTCTTGCCTTGAAATTCAGTCAAAACTTTACCAACTCCTTTGTAAGACCTTCTTTCATATTACCATGAAGGGAACATAAGAAAATATTAGCATTCTTGTGGTATAAAATAACATAGCGTAAGAATAACTTGAGTATGCAATCAGATTATTTGTGTAACCCACATATTTTCTTGTAATTGTTTTTCTTTTTCTTTTTATCACTAGATCTTTATAAATGACTTATGATGTCTGTGATCTAGAGAAGATTCAACTAGTATGTTTTTTGAGATTTTGGAATAATGACTTATAATGTTTGTTAATGGATTTTTATTCTCACATGTAAGAGATTGTAGTCAATATCTGGCTCATCAACATTATGACTATTTGCAGGAATAGGCAGCTAAAGAGACTGCTGCTACAGCTGCTAAGGAAGCTTTGGAGGGAAATTTCTAGAATTGTCCTGAGGATTTGAAAGCTGCCAGGGAGCTTAATGCAGCTATTGCAACAGCTGTAGCAAAAAGTAAAAAGGTAATTTTGGGATTCCTACTACTTCTATGCATTTAGCTAATGTTTTTTTTTTGTAGATATGGTTTGGTTTAATTTCTTGTAAAATGTGTCTATCTTTTCACTGCAATAGCTAGATAAGCCCCTTACATTATGTTGCCTAATTGAATGTTATTGGCATATGACTACATATATTTGCAAAATAATACTATCAACTAGATTTGTTTGGTGAAATATGTATAATTCTTGCTACAAATTTCAACCTAATTACATGAAGGTTTGTGCAATGCAATGATTGATCTGGGAGAGGTGAAGGTTCTACTCTAAGAACTTCTTTAAAATCATGTCTACATGTAAAATCCTAGTACACCCATTTGATTTAAGATAATTATAGCATTGTCATTTAAGCTAAAGCTTATGTAGGACATGTAGAAGAGATATTAAACTAGTAGCTAGAATCCATGAAACTTCTGAAATTTGAGTTTTAGGTTTGAGATTTCAGCACAGGTTATTGGAATTTCATGGAATATCTAGAATTTTAAGCTTTAGTTGCTGGAAATTTAGACTAGAAGTGTTAGAACTTTTATGAGGTAAACAAGCAGTGAAGGGTAGTAATATGATCTCACCTCCCTTGCCAACCTATACAAGGAAAAAGTGAAAAGCACGATCAACATCATCAAGGAGATTGTAGCTATGTCATGGTAACTTCAAGGAGATACACTGGATTTATTTTCATGGCTTAACAATGAACAAACTCTTGTTTATTTGGATGAACTCGTTAAGGCACTATAGGAAAATTATGGTCCAATCGAGTTTTAGAATCGAGATGAATACTTATGTAATTTATGCCAAAATTTGACAACTTTGGAATATCTTTAATTGCTCGCGAAGTGATCAACCAGAGTAAACGAATTGGCCAAATCACTACTTATAGAGTGTTTTTCGCCATAGCATAAGTGAGGATATTAAAATAGATGTACGGATTCACAAGCCACATACTGTGTATGAAGCCATGAGTGGCCATGTAATTTGAGTCTAAATTAGGCCCAATTTGCATGCCCAAGAGACCTAATTGGCCCATTTGACTCTTCCTTGACAATCACATCTACTCAGCTGCCCACTCAAATCCATGTAGTCTATGGGATGCTGAATGTCAAAATCAGATTGCTAAAGGTTGGTGCTTTTGGTATAATAAGAAATTTGTTCTTGATTACTGAAGCAAAATAGATGCTTTTTTCTTTTGGAGCTCACAGATAATGACAATAGAGTTGGTAGAGAAGACGACGCCAGACACGAAGACAATCCCAATGGTGGTGCACAAATTGACATTGTTGAAATTAGTTTCAAAGTTATTTTTGGAAAGTTAGCTAGTACCACCATGAAGATCCAAGGAATTCTCGATAGTAGGGAAGTCCTTATACTAGTGGACAGTAGCTCAGCTCACAATTTTGTGGTTGAGACTATTGTCAAAGACCACAAACTACTAATGTAGTTTATTCCTTCCTTCAAAGCCAAATGGGAAATAGGGATGTGATTAGCTGCAATCAAAGTTGCTAGAATATTGAAGTACAATTGGGAGGTTTAAAACTAATGCAAAATTATTTTTCGTTCTTAATCACAAGAGCTGATCTTGTGTTGCGTATTCAATGGCTCGAATCGCTCGACACAATTCAGGCTATTTTGAATGGGATGTTTATGATTTTGAATTTGAATGGCCGAAAGTATAAGCTGTAGGTAGGGATGGCAATGGGTATATCTCGGGCTTAGGCCTAGCTCGAGCCCAATGGCCTAAAGAGGCTAGGTTGGCCGAGTAGATCTATTATTTTTTTAAAAAAATTCAAAAAATGACATTGTTTTGTCGCTCTTGGTTACCTGGGCCTAACCGGTCAGGCTCAGATACTAGGACCCGAGGTCTGATCAACCCAGGCCTAATATGTTGACTTCGGACTGGGCCGGGCCATAATTTTCATGCCTAGTTACAGGGGGTCCCTCATAGAATCCAGACTAGCGTGACACTCTAATATTTGGTAAAAGAGAATTATATCTTAGGTATTCCTCATATCTAGAAATTTGAGATTCAAGCTTTACTTCACAAATTTAAATCTATTTTTTCTACTTCTATGCCACCCTTCCAATCCCACACCCATTCCATACATCTCATCCCAAATTCCAACCCCAAACTTTAGGCCTTACTAATATCCATGTTTTCAAAATTTTGAAATTGAAAAACAAGTAGTGAATTTGCTTTGCTTAAGTTTTATACACCTCAGCTGCAACCCTTTTGCTAACTTTGTTCTTTTAGTCAATAAAACAGATGATTACTTGTTGAATGAGTGTTGATTATCGATCACTAAGCCATATTACCATACTTGACAAATGCCTAATACCTAATATAGATGAGATTATCAATGAGTTACATGATGCTACAATTTTTTTCCAAGATTGACCTATGATCAGGATATCATCAAATTCGTGTCAATCTAGTTGATATTGCCGAAACAACCTTTCATACTCACTCTGGCCATTATGAGTTCATAATTATGTCATTAGGTCTTACTAACGATCCATCAAGTTTCCAAGTTATTATGAATGACCGTTTTAGGCCACACTTCAGAAGATTTGTTTTGATATTCTTTGATGACATCCTAATTTATAGTCCATCGGTTGAGCAACACTTAGAGCATCTATGGATTACTTTCGAGTGTTTTCGTGACAATCTATTTTTTACTGAAGTCTCCAAGTGCTTATTTGGCCAGACTCGAATATACTTTTTAGGACATGGTATCAACCAAAGGTGTTGAAGTAGATCAAGGAAAGGCTTAGGCTGTCCAAGGTTGCTATATGCCAAGTAATGTGAAGCAATTATGAGAATTTTTGGGATTAAGAGGGTACTACAACATATTTATGCAAAATTATTGTATTATTGCTAGACCATTAATTGATCTCACAAAGAAAATGCATTTTGGTGGTTTTTAGTAGTTGACAAGGCTTTCTAACAATTTAAAAAGTATTCTAATTTTGGTTCCTATTTTGTGTCTTCCAAATTTCAATCAACCATCTATAGTGGTGTATGATGGCTCAAATGAAGGAATTAGAGCCATACTTCTTCAAAAATGATCAGCCATACTTCTTCAAAAACGATCACCATGTGGCCTATTTTAGTAAGTGATTTTTTGCCTAAAAAATTCCACATATGATTGAATTACTTGCTCTTGCTTTAGCTTTATAGAAATTGAGGCATTATCTCTTAGCTTAACATTTCTTTGTCAAGACCAATCATTTTAGCCATAAATTTTTATTGAAGTAGCTTCATTACTACCGATGAACAAAAAAGGCTTTTCCATCATTCATAAGGCTATAAAAGAAAACAAGGGAGTACATGCACTTTCTTGACTTCCACAACATGTTGATTTTATAACTTTGGCTCTCAGTCGCCTTAGACTTTATGGATGAAGCCCTTCAAATGGATACTTACACCAACAAAATTATGAAGGGACTCTCCAAAGACTCCACTTCTTATATGGACTTTCAAGTGGTTGACAAAATTATATTACAAGAATCTTTTCGTAATTCTGGACAATGCATCTTGTGACTAAATCCCACGACTCTTTATTTGCAGGTCATAGTGGATATTTGAAGACTCAATAGGCTTTCTTCCAATTTTTTATGGTTAGGATTGAAGCAAGACATTAAAAATTATGTTCAAAATTGTTTAACATGTTAAGCCTTAGCTCCTGCTGGTCTCTTGCAACCCCTACATATATGGAAGAGTATATGGGAAGATATATCTTCAGACTTCATCCCTAGTCTTCCTAGATCTAGAAATTTTGATATTATTCTGGTGGTAGTTGATCGCCTTAGTAAATATGGTTGTTTTACTCCTTTAGTTCATCCATTTACTGTGAAAAAAGTTGCTTAAAATTTTTGTAGGGAGATTGTTCACCTTCATGGCATCCCAAGGTCGATCCTTTTGGATAGAGACGTCATTTTTCTCAACAATTTATGGAAGAAAATTTATAGATTGAGTAAAATGTGTTTGAGAATTGGAATTTCTTACCACCCTTAACTTGATGGCCAAACTAAAGTGGTAAACTAGTGTTTAGAAACCTACTTATGTTACTTTGTCCATGAGTAAGCTATTGGATGGAGTACATTTGCCTTTGAATTGAATACTTTTTCATTACTGACATTCACACCTCCACGGATGTTCACCTTTCAAAGTTGTCCATGGGTGAGATCCTAAGCCACTCCGTCCATTATGGGAGAAACACACCTTGATGAGCTAGAAGAACAACTTATTCTTCATAAGGACATGTTGAAACTCTTGAAAGTAAATCTCTTGAAGGCTCAGACATGCATGGAAGCACAAGTTGATCCTAAGAGAAGAGAGCTAAGTTTTAATAATGGTGACTTTGAATTTTAAGAATTCAACCTCATCTTCAACGTTCACTTGCTAAATGATGGTGTGAGAAACTTTCCCCTAAATTTTTAGCCCTTACAAAGTTACTCGACATATTAGACCAGTTGCTAATTGGCATCTTCTAAAGTGCATCCTATCTTCTATGTGTCACTACTACGCTCAACTTTGGGACAAATGCCAGCTCGTGCACTAGCTACCTCACCAATTATTTCTTGTTGGGAGATTACTTTTTCTCTTGCCAAAAGCTTGCCTTATTTGTGCATTAAAGAAGCAAGGGTTCTTACTTTGGAGTTGTTAGTTAAATGGGAAGATTGACCACTTTAAGAGGCCACATAGGAAAATTTTGACCTTCTTGTTGATCAATTTCTATCTTCTCACTTTGAGGACAAGTCGGGTTTGCAATCTCACCTCCTTTGCTAACCTATTCGAGGAAAAAGTGGAAAGCATTTGATCAACATTATCAATTGCTTGATCTGCATTATCTAAATGTTGCTGGAGAGAATTAACTCCATCCCTTAGCTCCTAATTGTGATGGACTTATCCTCGAAATAAGTACATCCTTTGTCGACTATGTTTTAGGAAATTAGTTAGATTTTTTATGAAATAATAGTCAAGGTAGCTACTATAAGTATCATATAAATTATATTTTTGGACATCGGAATGAAAAGATATGATTGTTACAAGTTATGATGCTATATAGGATTTGTGTAAGATGACAGCTATAGTAAATGATAGGAAATGGTGGTTTTGATGAACCAAATGAATTGAGATTTATGAAGTGAATTTGCACTAGAAGAGTTGAATTTAAGAAGATATTGATTGAATATGGTGTTAGATTGGACGTAGGAAGCATTGGAGAGGGTTTGAAGGGGTTTTGGGAATCCCCATGTCTGTTTAACGGACTTTAAGTCCGTTTAACAGACCTTTACAGGTCAAAAAGGACCCCTAGCATTGCCCATGTCCGTTATTGAACAGACATCATGTCCGTTCAACGGACCTTCTCGGGTGAGAAAGTGCACTTTGGCCCGACAATGTCCGTTAAACGGACATGCATGTCCGTTAAACGGACATTCACAAGACAGCTTCATGAAATCGTAATTTTTGACCATTTTAGAGGCAGAATCTGACTTTGTGGTCTTCATAAAAGTTGTAGATCTAGAAGTGTAATTTCAAATGGACCAAAAACAAAATCAATCAGGCATTTTTGGGGAAAGTTATGGCGATCACGCCAAGATAGGTACAAATCAATTGAGGGTATAAACATGTTCTATTCTTTTGGGCATAACTCCCCCATCCGACCTCCAAATGAAGTGATTCTTGAAGCAATGGATTCTTAAGACATGTATTTATCTCTGCATGATAAATGATATCTTTTGGAGTTGTTTTGTGAAATCTTGCATTAGAACAAATGAGGGGTCGGTTGGGAGAGTGTGATTAGGGTATAAACACCCTTTAGCTTTTTAAGCATATCTTGAGATTTAGAGCTGCGATTGAGATGATTCTTGCTTCAGAGCAAACTAGAGACATAGAACTATAATTTATATGGAAGAAGTCAAGTTGTGATTTTGATATTTGACTGGTGTGGGTACACCACTCTTGTGAAGGTTGACTAATGACTTTGCAAGGTAATAGGCACAAGGTTTTTGAACTCCAGATGTTTAGCTCTGAAAACGGGGTCCAACATGGATGTTTGGTTTGTCTTTGATGTATATGACTTTGGATTTAATTGAAGGTTTGAAATAACCTTAACTCAGGATGGTTTATGAAATTATGGCATGTTTCGTATGTTTTGGAAATGTTTATTTTTGGATGCTATGCTTCTACGAAATTATGATGAATGTTTCGTATGTTTTGATTTTGTCTCAATTCTATATGCATCTTATGTTATGTTGTCTGTGTGGCGTCCCGGTATCCTCCCAGGGGGTATTAGGGCGTCACATGTTCAAAGTCAATACATGCATCATCAACAACCATATCAAGCATATTAACTCCTAAAAGTGAATAGTCCTCATGGGGTTGCTTCATAGCTTTATACATATTGAAGCTTACCTGTTGATCGCCTACCTCCATGGTGATCTTAGCTTCCTTCATGCTGATCATGGTACTTGCTGTCCTTAAGAAAGGTCGCCCGAGAATTAAGGAAGTATCCTGCACAACTTCAGAAGACATATCAAGTACATAAAAATCAACAGGAAATACCAAACCTTTTACCTGGACCAAGATGTCTTCAATAATGGCCACTGGATGCCTAAATGATCTATCAGCCAATTGTAACACAACAGATGTGGGTTTCAAACTCTTTACTCCTAAGGATTGATAGACAGACTTTGGCATCACATTAATAGCGGTCCCTAGATCTAACAAAACTCTTCCTATTGTTGCCTTCCCTATAGTGCATGGAATGGTGAAAGATCCAGGGTCTTGACATTTCACAGGTATTTGAGATTTGAACAAGGCTGACACATTCGAGGTCACTTGGACTCTCTCATTGGGCCTAAACTTTCTCTTGTTTGTGCACAAGTCCTTAAAGTACTTAGCATAGGCAGAAACTCTTTTAACTAAATCAAGCAAGGAAACATTCACCTCGATTTTTCCAACAAAAACAATGATATCTTTTTCATGATTAAACTCAGTCGTACACTTGCTCATTAAATATGAATTTGGAAAAGGAAGGTCTTGAAGATTTACCTCTTTACCTTTGGCTTCATGCTTTCTTGATTCCTCATGCTCAGCTTTGTCCTTGGAACTTTCTGAAGTAGTTTCTTTGTCCTTGGATACAGACTTCCTTTCTTTCAGTAATGATTCTTCCTTGACACTTTCGGATTTCTTGATTCTTTCCTTTGATAGAAGTGCTTCTTCACTCTCATTCTCCTCATCACATGCTTCCTCTTCTTGATTATCAAACCTCAGTTGTTTCCCGCTTCGGAGAGCAATTGCGTTGAGGCTTTTTGGATTCATCACAGTGTTAGAAGGAATTGTTCCACCGCTTCTTGCTTGGGTCTCACTCATGTTGTTGGACAACTGAGTGACATATGAATTGATATTTTCTGCTTTGGTCTCCCATTGTTCCATTCTCTTCTCCAAAGCATTGAATCGAGCAATGATTTTGGAGGAATCCTATAAAATGAGATTTGTTATGGCATTGAATTGATTGTTGTTCAAATTCCTTTCCTTCTTCATCAAAGTCATCATGTTGTGAAGCAGTTGATTGGTGTTCTCTTTTGTTGGGACCGTTAGAGCTTGTTGTTGATTGGGGAACTTGTTAGTGGAATTACTAGCTCCTCCTCTTGTTGAAATCTATTCGGAACTCTGCCCTCTTCGTTTCTCCAACTGAATCTAGGATTATCCTTCCATCCCTCATTGTAAGTGTTAGAGTATAGATCCCATTTCTGGTTTGTCCTCCCAGGGTACACTGCTGACACCTCTTCATACCGTCCTGGGCATACACTCGATATATGCATAACTGACCCACAAATATCAGAACTGGGTTCAGTAAGATCCATTGAAGATGATGGGCGATGCACATTCAGGTTCTTCAATTCAGTAGTGATGAAAGATAGTTGCGATGTTATCTTATTTTCCAATGAGTCCACCTTTGATTCCAAACATTCCATTCTCTTAGCTTGATCTGTTGAAGCTCCTAGTTCATGCACTCCTCTGGAATCTCTCACATTATACTGTTGATGATTCAGAGCCATCTTCTTTATCAAATCCCATGCCTCCGAAGCCGTAAGATCAATCAAAGATCCTCCAGATGCTACATCTAACATATCCCTATCTTGCCTCTTCAACCCATCATAAAATTATTGTACTAATTGCTCATCAGGAAATTGGTGATGGGGGCATCTTGATAGAAGATTTTGGAAGCAATTCTAATAATCATAAAGAGACTCATCATAATCATGCCTTGCTGAATAAATCTCCTTCCTCATCGATGAAGTCTTGGAAGTTGGGAAATATTTTTCCAGGAAAGCCTTCCTCAAATTGGCCCAGCTATGATAGGCATTTGCGACATACCTTGGGAGGCTCATGTACCACTCTCGTGCCTTTCCTTCCAGGGGAAAATGAAAAACCTTCCATAGAACTTGGTCTAATGACTCTCCTACTGGCTTCATACTCTGACAGATCATAGACAAGGCTTGTAGGCGCATGTAGGGATCCTCTCCTGCCAAACCATGAAATTTAGGAAGAGAATTAATAAGTAATCCTTTCATTTCAAAATTAACATCAAAATTAGGGCAAGCAGCAGTAAATGGATCATAGTTCACTTCAGAAGTTGTCGCTTCCCTAGTAGTTTTACATCTTTGATTCCCATTGTTCTCTCCTACTCTCTCATGCTCACCATTTCCTCCATTATCTCCATTTTTAGGTTGGTTTACATGAAAGTTGGGATTTTGTAGGAAATCAGGGTTCTCAGCCATGATCACTCTCTCTCTAGACTCACTTCTGCTAGTTGGTTGGCTTGATTCCTCTTCTTCAACTACCCTACTTCTCTCTTGTTCTTTCCTCTCTTTCCTAATCTTCCTTAAACGTCTTTCAATCTAAGGTTGGAAAGGAACAAGTCTAGCGCTCCGAGGCATGCGCAAAGCAATTCAAATGAAAGAAATTGTAACAAAATTTACTCACAATCACACAAAATCAAATAAAAGGTGAAGCATCTAGGTCTTGGAACATTAGGTTTGATAAGTCTATCAAAACCTATGGGTTCAAACAAAACCTAGATGAGTCTTGTTTTTATAAAAAAATACAAGAAAGTAAGGTTACTTTCCTAATCCTATATGTTGATGACATTCTTATCATTAGGAATGATGTGGGAATGTTATCTGCTGTTAAGGAATGACTGAATGAACAGTTTTCAATGAAGGATTGGGAGAGGGTAACTATGTTCTAGGGATCAAGCTTATAAGAGATCGTAAGAACAAACAGATAGCTTTGCCTCAATTAACCTACATTGAGAAAGTTTGCCATGCAAGATTCCAAGAGGGGTTTCACTCCTACTAGACATGCAATCAAACTTTCAAAGGAACAAGCACCTAAAACCCAAGAGGAGGTTGATCACATGTGTAACATTCCATATGTTTCGGTAGTTGGAAGTTTGATGTATGCAATGCTTTGTACTAGACCGGATACCTGTTACACAGTGGGACTGGTGATTGAGCCCAAGTTTATCATATAAATTGGCGACACTTTCATAGTAATGAGCAAACCTTATACACATTACTTGGCTCAATGTATCCTTCTGGTTGGGCCATATAAATGGTCTTCTCAAGATCCCCATTAAGAAATGCGGTCTTGACATCCATTTGCCATATTTCATAATCGAAATAGGCTGCTATGGCCA
>JAOSBK010032294.1:0-11715 GCA_027568895.1 Erythroxylum shatona | reverse complement strand
ATGGCAAAAGAAAAATAAGATTTTTAAAAGATGAATTATGGGATATGTATGAATGTGAAGAATCAAATGAATTGAGGATGTGGGGTTGATGAATACCCTTTTGGAAATTGAATTTGCTTTGATTAAAGAATGAAAAAAAAAATTATACCGTTTTGGAATTACGTAGATTAAGTGTGTCTTGAGTTTCCAATGCTAGTTTTTCTAAGGTACACGTTTTCGGATGTCGGAATTTGACCTTCAGTGCGAGTGAACCGTTTTGTTTTCTTTGACTCCGAGCCATTCGATTTTCCTTTCCCTTCTGCACGCTTCTTGATCTGATTTGTTTTTCGTTTGCTTTTGGCCCACTTTTGCTTTATGATATGTTCTTTCGTTTCCGCCACTTTGTTCTTCGATTTATGATTCCGAGGTTGGGTTCAGAAAACGGGTCTCAACATCAGATGTAGGTAATTCTTGACGGTTCAAAAGAGAACCTATATATATACAACTTTCATGAAGACACTGAAGCAAGATTTTGTTAGCTAGATGGAGAAAATTGAATCAGACCAAAAGTAAAACGATATCAGATGAAAGGTCAGACAAAATGCTTCAATCTAAGACATATTCTCGAATGAATGGGCATAACTTTCTCTGTAGTTATCAGATCTAGGTCATTCTTGACGTTTTAAAAAGAGAACGTATAGATATACAACTTTCATGCAGAAACTAAAATGAGATTTTGTTATCTAAATGGAGAAAATTGAACCAGACAAAAAGTTAAACGATATCAGATGGAAGGTCAAACAAAAGGCTTAAGTCTAAGACATATTCTCGGACGAATGGGCATAACTTTCTCTATAGATATCGGATCTAGGTCATTTCTAATAGTTTAAAAGAGAACTTATAGATATACAATTTTCATGAAGACACTGAAGTGACATTTTGTTATCTAGATGGAGAAAATTGAACTAGACGAAAAGTTAAATGATATCAGACGAAAGGTCAGACAAAAGGTTTCAGTCTAAGACCTATTCTCGAACGAATAGGCAGAACTTTCTCTATATATATCGGATATGGGTCAGTCTTGTTAGTTTAAAAGAGAACTTATAGATATACAACTTTCATGAAGACACTGAAGTGAGATTTTGTTATCTAGATGGAGAAAATTGAACCAAGCAAAAAGTTAAACGATATCAGACGAAAGTTCAGACAAAAGACTTCAGTCTAAAACCTACTCTCGAACGAATGGGCATATCTTTTTCTATAGATATTAGATGTAGCTCATTCTTGACGGTTTAAAACAGAACGTATAGATATAGAACTTTCATGGAGACACCAAAGCGAGATTTTGTTATCTAGACGAAGAAAATTGAACAAGATGAAAAGTTAAACGATATCAGACCAAAGGTCAGACAAAAGGCTTCAGTCTAAGACCTATTCTAGAACAAATGGGCATAACTTTTTCTATAGATATCAGATGTAGGTCATTCTTCATGGTTTAAAAGAGAACTTATAGATATACAACTTTCATGAAGACACTGGAGCGAGATTTTCTTATCTAGATGGAGAAAATTGAACCAGACGAAAAGCTAAACGATATCAGACGAAAGGTCAGACAAAAGGCTTCTGTCTAAGACCTATTCTCAAATGAATGGGCATAACTTTTTTTATAGATATCAGATGCAGGCCATTCGTCACGGTTTAAAAGAGAACTTATAGATATACAACTTTCATGAAGACACTAAAGCGAGATTTTGTTATCTAGATGGAAAAAATTAAACAAGGCTAAAAGTTAAACGATATCAGACGAAAGGTCAGAGAAAAGGCTTCAGTCTAAGACCTATTCTCGAACTAATGGGCATAACTTTTCTGTAGATATCAGATGTAGGTCATTCTTAACGGTTTAAAAGACAACTTATAGATATGCAACTTTCATGAAGACACTGAAGCGCGATTTTGTTATCTAGATGGAGAAAATTGGACCAGATGAAATGTTAAACGATATTAGACGAAAGGTCAGACCAAAGGCTTTAATCTAAGACCTATTCCCAAACGAATGGGCACGACTTTTTCTATAGATTTCAGATGTAGGTCATTCTTGATGGTTTAAAAGAGAACTTATAGATACACAACTTTTATGAAGACACTGAAGTGAGATTTTGTTATCTAGAGGGAGTTGAACCAAACGAGAAGTTAAACGATATCAGACGAAAGGTCAGACAAAAGGCTTCAATCTAAGACCAATTCTTGAACGAATGGGCATAACTTTCTCTATAGATATCGGATCTAGGTCATTCATGACGGTTTAAAAGAGAACTTATAGATATTCAACTTTCATGAAGCCACTGAACTAACATTTTGTTATTTAGGGGGAGAAAATTGAACCAGACTAAAAGTTGAACGATATCAGACAAAAGGCTTCAGTCTAAGACCTATTCTTGAGTGAATGGGCATAACTTTCTCTACAGATATCAGATATAGGTCATTCTTGACGGTTTAAAAGAGAGCTTATAGATATACAACTTTCATGAAGACACTGAAGCAAGATTTTGTTATCTATATGGAGAAATTGAATCAGTAGAAAATTTAAACGATATCAGACGAAAGGTTAGACAAAAGGCTTTAGTTTTCTAATGGGCATAACATTTTCTATAGATATCGGATGTCGTTCATTCTTGATGGTTTAAAACAGAACATATAGATATACAATATTCATGAAGACACTAAAGTGAGATTTTGTTATCTATATGGAGAAAATTTAACCAAAAGAAAATTTAAACGATATCAGACAAAAGGTCAGACAAAAGACTTTAGTCTAACACCTATTCTCGAATAAAAGGCCATAACTTTCTCCTTAAATATCGGATCTAGGTCATTCTTAATGGTTTAAAAGAGAACTTATAGATATACAACTTTGGTGAAGACACTGAAGTGAGATTTTCTTATCTAGGTGGAAAAAATTGAATCAGACTAAAAGTTAAACGATATCAGACAAAAGTCAGACAAAAGGTTTCAGTCCAAGTCCTATTCTCAAACGAATGGGCATAACTTTTTCTATAGATATTGGATCTCGGTCATTCTTTACGGTTTAAAAGAGAACTTATAGATATACAACTTTCATGAAGACACTGAAGCGAGATTTTGTTATCTAAAGGGAGAAAATTAAACGAGATGAAAAATTAAACGATATTAGACAAAAGGTCTGACAAAAGGCTTTAGTCTAAGACCTATTCTAGAACGAATGGGCTTAACTTTTTCTATAGATATAGGATGTAGGTCATTCTTGATGGTTTAAAAGCGAATGTATAGATATACAACTTTCATGAAGACAATAAAGGGAGATTTTGTTATTTTGACAGAGAAAATTGAACCAGACGAAAAGTTAAACCATATCAGACGAAAGGTCAGACAAAAGGCTTCAGTCTAAGACCTATTCTTGAAAGAATTGGCATAACTTTCTCTATAGATATCATATATAGGTCATTCGTGATGGTTTAAAAGATAACTTATAGATATACAACTTTCACGACGACACTGAATCGAGATATTTTTATCTAGATGGAGAAAATTGAACTAAACGAAAAGTTAAACGATATCAGATGATAGGTCAGACAAAAGGCTTCAGTCTAAGCTATTCTCGAACGAATGGGCATAACTTTCTCTACAGATATCGCATCTAGGATATTCTTGATGGTTTAAAAGAGAACTTATAGATATACAACTTCCATGAAGACACTGAAGCGATGTTTTGTTATCTAGATGGCGAACATTGAACGAGACGAAAAGTTAAACGATATCAGACAAAAGGCTTCAGTCTAAGACCTATTCTTGAACGAATGGGCATAACTTTCTCTTTAGATATCAGATCTATGTCATTCTAGACAGCGTAAAAGAGAACGTATAGATATACAACTTTGATGAAGACACTGAAGGCGAGATTTTGTTATCTAGATGGAGAAAATTGAACCAGATCAAAAGTTAAACGATATCAGACGAAAGGTCAGACCAAAGACTTTAGTCTAAGACCTATTCTCAAACGAATGGGCACAACTTTTTCTATAGAATTTGGATGTAGATCATTCTTGACGGTATAAAAGAGAACTTCTAGATATACAACTTTTATGAAGACACTGAAGTGAGATTTTGTTATCTAGAGCGAGTTGAACCAAACGAAAAGTTAAACGATATCAGACAAAAGGTCAGACAAAAGGCTTCAATCTAAGACCTATTCTTGAACGAATGGGAATAACTTTCTCTATAGATATTGGATCTAGGTCATTCTGGATGTAGAAAATTGAACTAGACGAAAAGCTAAACGATATCAGATGAAAGGTCTGACAAAAGGCTTCAGTCTAAGACCTATTCTCGAGCGAATGGGCATAACTTTCTCTACAGATATCAGATCTAAGCCATTCTAGACGGTTTAAAAGAGAGCTTATAGATATACAACTTTCTTGAAGACACTGAAGCAAGATTTTGTTATCTAGATGGAGAAATTGAATCAGCAGAAAATTTAAACGATATCAGACGAAAGGTTAGACAAAAGGCTTTAGTTTTCTAATCGGCATAACATTTTCTATAGATATCGGATGTCGGTCATTCTTGATGGCTTAAAACAAAACATATAGATATACAATATTCATGAAGACACTAAAGTGAGATTTTGTTATCTAGATGGAGAAAATTGAACCAGAAGAAAATTTAAACGATATCAGACAAATGGTCAGACAAAAGACTTTAGTCTAACACCTAATCTCGAATAAAAGGCCATAACTTTCTCCTTAAATATCGGATCTAGGTCATTCTTAATGGTTTAAAAGAGAACTCATAGATATACAACTTTGGTGAAGACACTGAAGTGAGATTTTGTTATCTAGATGGAAAAATTGAACTAGACTAAAAGTTAAACGATATCAGACAAAAGGTTTCAGTCTAAGCCCTATTCTCAAACGAATGGGCATAACTTTTTCTATAGATATTGGATCTAGGTCATTCTTGACGGTATAAAAGAGAACTTATAAATATACAACTTTCATGAAGACGCTGAAGCGAGATTTTGTTATCTAAAGGGAGAAAATTAAACCAGATGAAAAATTAAACGATATTAGACAAAAGGTCTGACAAAAGGCTTTAGTCTAAGACCTATTCTAGAACGAATGGGCTTAACTTTTTCTATAGATATAGGATGTAGGTCATTCTTGATGGTTTAAAAGCGAATGTATAGATATACAACTTTCATGAAGACAATAAAGGGAGATTTTGTTATTTTGACAGAGAAAATTGAACCAGACGAAAAGTTAAACCATATCAGACGAAAGGTCAGACAAAAGGCTTCAGTCTAAGACCTATTCTTGAAAGAATTGGCATAACTTTCTCTATAGATATCATATATAGGTCATTCGTGATGGTTTAAAAGATAACTTATAGATATACAACTTTCACGACGACACTGAATCGAGATATTTTTATCTAGATGGAGAAAATTGAACTAAACGAAAAGTTAAACGATATCAGATGATAGGTCAGACAAAAGGCTTCAGTCTAAGCTATTCTCGAACGAATGGGCATAACTTTCTCTACAGATATCGCATCTAGGATATTCTTGATGGTTTAAAAGAGAACTTATAGATATACAACTTCCATGAAGACACTGAAGCGATGTTTTGTTATCTAGATGGCGAACATTGAACGAGACGAAAAGTTAAACGATATCAGACAAAAGGCTTCAGTCTAAGACCTATTCTTGAACGAATGGGCATAACTTTCTCTTTAGATATCAGATCTATGTCATTCTTGATAGTTTAAAAGTGAATGTAGACATATACAACATTGATGAAGACACTGAAGCGAGATTTTGTTATCTAGATGGGGAAAATTGAACCAGATGAAAAGTTAAACGATATCAGATGAAAGGTTAGACCAAAGGCTTTAGTCTAAGACCTATTCCCAAACGAATGGGCATAACTTTATCTATAGATATTGGATCTAGGTCATTCTTGACGGTTTAAAAGAGAACTTATAGATATACAACTTCCATGAAGACACTGAAGCGAGATTTTGTTATCTAAAGGGAGAAAATTAAACCAGATGAAACATTAAACGATATTAGACAAAAGGTCTGAAAAAAGGCTTTAGTCTAAGACCTATTCTAGAACGAATAGGCTTAACTTTTTCTGTAGATATCGGATGTAGGTCATTCTTGATGGTTTAAAAGAGAATGTATAGATATACAACTTTCATGAAGACAATAAAGGGAGATTTTGTTATCTTGGCAGAGAAAATTGAACCAGACGAAAAGTTAAACCATATCAAACGAAAGGTCAGAAAAAAAAGGCTTCAGTCTAAGACCTATTCTCGAAAGAATGGGCATAAATTTCTCTATAGATATCATATATAGGTCATTCATGATGGTTTAAAAGAGAACTTATAGATATACAACTTTCATGAAGACACTGAATCGAGATATTTTTATGTAGATGGAGAAAATTGAACTAGACGAAAAGCTAAACGATATCAGATGAAAGGTCAGACAAAAGGCTTCAGTCTAAGACCTATTCTTGAACGAATGGGCATAACTTTCTCTATAGATATCGCATCTAGGACATTCTTGATGGTTTAAAAGAGAACTTATAGATATACAACTTCCATGAAGACACTGAAGCGATGTTTTGTTATGTAGATGGCGAAAATTGAACCAGACGAAAAGTTAAACGGTATCAGACAAAAGGCTTCAGTCTAAAACCTATTCTTGAACGAATGGGCATAACTTTGTCTTTAGATATCAGATCTATGTCATTCTTGACAGTTTAAAAGAGAACGTATAGATATACAACTTTTATGAGGACATTGAAGGGAGATGTTGTTATCTAGATGGAGAAAATTGAACCAGACGAAAGATTAAACGATATCAAAGGAAAGATCACACAAAAGGCTTCGGTCTGAGACCTATTCTCGAACGAATGGGCATAACTTTCTCCCTAGGTATCAGATATAGGTCATTCTTAATAGGTTAAAAGAGAACTTATAGATATACAACATTCATGAAGACACTGAAGCAAGATTTAGTTATCGAGATAGAGAAAATTAAACTAGAAGAAAAGTTAAACGATATCAGACGAAAGGTTAGAGAAAAGGCTTCAGTCTAAGACCTATTGTCGAAAGAATGGGCATAACTTTCTCTATAGTTATTGGATTTAGGTCATTCTTGATAGTTTAAAAGAGAAAGTATAGATATACAACTTTCATGAAGACATTGAAGCGAGATTTTGTTATCTACATGGAGAAAATTGAACCAGTCAAAAAGTTAAACGATGTCAGACGAAAGGTCAAACAAAAGGATTCAGTCTAAGACCAATTCTTGAATGAATGGGCATAACTTTCTCTATTGATATCAGATCTAGGTCATTCCTGACAGTTTAAACGAGAACGTATGCATATACAACGTTCATGAAGACACTGAAGCAAGATTTTGTTATCTAAAGGGATAAAATTGAACCAGACGAAAAGTTAAGCAATATCAGACGAAAGGTCAGGCAAAAGCCTTCATTCTAAGAACTATTCTAGAACGAATGGTCATAACTATTTCTATAGATATCGGATGTAGGTAATTTTTGATGGTTTTGAAAGAGAACGTATAGATATACAACTTTCATGAAGACACTAAATCGAGATTCTGTTATCTATAAGGAGAAAATTGAACCAGACGAAAAGTTAAACCATATTAGACGAAAGGTCAGACAAAAGGCCTCAGTCTAAGACCTATTCTCGAACGAATGGGCATAACTTTCTCGATAGTTATCAGATCTAGTTCATTCTTGATGGTTTAAAAGAGAACTTATAGATATACAACTTTCATGCAGACACTAAATCAAGATATTGTTATCTAGATGGAGAAAATTGAACCAGATGAAAAGTTAAACGATATCAGATGAAAGGTCAGACAAAAAGCTTCAGTCTAAGACCTATTCTCGAGCAAATGGGTATAACATTCTCTATAGTTATCGCACCTATGACATTCTTGATGGTTTAAAAGAGAACTTATAGATATAAAACTTTCATGAAGACACTGAAGCGAGATTTTCTTATCTAGATGGAGAAAATTGAACTAGACGAAAAGTTAAACGATATCAGACGAAAAGTCAGACAAAAGGCTTCAGTCTATGACCTATTCTTAAACGAATGGGCATAACTTTCTATATAGTTATCAGATCTAGATCATTCCTAGTGGTTTAAAAGAGAATGTATAGATATACAACTTTCATGAAGACACTGATGCGAAATTTTGTTATCTTGACGATGAAAATTGAACCACACAAAAAGTTAAATGATATCAGGTGAAAGGTCAGACAAAAGACTTTAGCCTAAGACCTATTCTCGAGCGAATGGGCATAACTTTCTCTATAGTTATCAGATCTAGGTTATTTTTGACAGTTTAAAAGAGAACTTATAGATATACAACTTTCATGAAGACACTGAAGCGACATTTTGTTATCTAGATGGAGAAAATTGAACCAAAAAGTTTAAAAATATCAGACGAAAGGTCAGACAAGAGGCTTCAATCTAAGACAACGAATGGGCATAAATTTTTCTACAAATATCAAATATAGGTCATTCTTGACTGTTTAAAAGAGAACACATAGATATACAACTTTCATGAAGACACCGAAGCGAGATTTTATTATCTAGATGGAGAAAATTGAACCAAACTAAAGATTAAACGATATCAAACTAAAGGTCGGACAAAAGGCTTCAGTCTAAGTCCCATTCTCGAATGAATGGGCATAACTTTCTCTATAGATATCAGTTATAGGTCATTCTTGATGGTTTAAATGAGAACTTATAGATATACAACTTTCATGAAGTAACTGAAGTGAGATTTTGTTATCAAGAGGGAGAAAATTGAACCAGACGAAAAATTAAACGATATAAGATGAAAGGTCAAAAAAAAGGCTTCAGTCTAAGACCTATTCGCGAACGAATGGGCATAACTTTCTCTATAGATATCGCACCTTGGACATTCTTAATGGCTTAAAAGAGAACATATAGATATATAACTTTCATGAAGACATTGAAGTGAGATTTTGCTATGTAAATGAAGAAAATTCAACCAGATGAAAAGTTAAACGATATTAGAGAAAAGGTTAGACAAAAGGCTTCAGTCTAAGACCTATTCTCGAATGAATGGGAATAACTTTCTCTATAGATATCAAATCTAGGTCATTCTTGACATTTTAAAAAAGAAGTTAGAGATACACATCTTTCATGAAGACACTGAAGTGAGATTTGGTTAACTAGATGAAAAAAATTGAACCAGATGAAAGGTTAAATGATATCAGACGAAAGGCCAGACAAAAGGCTTCAGTCTAAGACCTATTGTCGAACGAATGTGCATAACTTTTTCTACAGACATCAGATGTTGGTCATTCTTGATGGTTTAAAAAAGAACGTATAGATATACAACTTTCATGAAGGCACTGAAGCGAGATTTTATTATCTAGACAAAGAATATTCAACCAGAAGAAAAGTCAAAGGATATCAGACGAAAGGTCAGACAAAAGGTTCAGTCTAAGACCTATTCTCGGACGAATATGCATAACTTTCTCTGTAGATATCGGATCTAGGTCATTACTGATAGTTTAAAAGAGAACTTAAAGATATACAACTTTCATGAAGACACTGAATCAACATTTTGTTATCTAGATGGAGAAAATTGAACCAGACAAGAAGTTAAACGATATCAGACAAAAGGTCAGACAAAAGGCTTCATTGTAAGACCTATTCCTGAAAGAATGGGCATAACTTTTTCTGCAGATATCAAATGTCCGTCATTCCTGACGGTTTAAAAGAGAACTTATAGATATACAACTTTCATGCAGACACTGAAGTGAGATTTTGTTATCTAGATGGAGAAAATTGAACCAGAAGAAAAGTTAAACGATATTAGACGACAGGTCAGACAAAAGGTTTCAGTCTAAGACCTATTCTCGAATGAATGAAAATAACTTTCTCTATAGATATCAGATTTAGGTCATTCTTGATAGTTTAAAAAAGAAGTTAGAGATACACATCTTTCATGAAGACACTGAAGCAAGATTTTGTTATCTAGATGGAGAAAATTGAACCAGATGAAAGATTAAATGATATCAGACGAAAGGACAGACAAAAGGCTTCAGTCTAAGACCTATTCTCGAACGAATGGGCATAACTTTTTCTACAGACATCAGATGTGGGTCAGTCTTGAGAGTTTAAAAAAGAATCTATAGATATACAACTTTCATGAAGATACTGAAGCGAGATTTTGTCATCTAGACGGAGAAAATTCAACCAGAAGAAAAGTTAAACGATATCAGACGAAAGGTGAGACAAAAGGCTTCAGTCTAAGACCTATTCTAGAATGAATATGCGTAACTTTCACTGTAGATTTCGGACCTAGGTCATTCCTGATGGTTTAAAAGAGATCTTATAGATATACAACTTTCATGAAGACACTGAAGCATCATTTTGTTATCTAGATGGGGAAAATTGAACCAGACAAAAAGTTAAACGATATCAGACGAAAGGTCAGACAAAAGGCTTCAATCCAAGACCTATTCTAGAAAGAATGGGCATAACTCTTTCTACAGATATCAAATGTCAGTCATTCTTGATGGTTTAAAAGAGAACATATAGATATAAAACTTTCATGAAGACATTGAAGCGATATTTTGTTATCTAGATGGAGGAAATTCAACCAGAATAAAAGCTAAACGATATCACACAAAAGGTCAGACAAAAGGCATCATTCTAAGACCTATTCTCGAATGAATGGGCATAACGTTTTCTATAGATATCAGATGTCGGTCAATCTTGACGGTTTAAAATAGAACGTATAGATATACAACTTTCGTGCAGACACTGAGGCGAGATTTTGTTATCTAGATGGAGAAACTTCAATCAGAAGAAAAGTTAAACGATATCAAACGAAACGTGAGACAAAAGGCTTAAGTCTAAGACCTATTCTCAAACGAATATGCGTAACTTTCTCTGTAGATATCGGATGTAGGTCATTCCTGACGGTTTAAAAGAGAACTTACAGATATGCAACTTTCATGCAGACAAAGAAGTGAGATTTTTTTATGTAGATAGAGAAAATTCAACTAGAAGAAAAGTTAAACGATATCAGACGAAAGGTCAGAAAAAAGTCTTTATTCTAAGACCTATTCTCGAAAGAATGGGAATAACTTTTTCTATAGATATCAAATGCTGGTCATTTTTGACTGTTTAAGAGAGAACATATAAATATACAACTTTCATGCAGACACTGAAGTGAGATTTTGTTATCTAGATGGAGAAAATTGAACCAGACGAAAAGTTAAACTATATCAGACAAAAGGTAAAACAAAAGGATTCAGTCTAAGACCTATTCTCGAAAGAATGGACATAACTTTTTCTACAGATATCAGATATAGGTGATTATTGAGGGTTTAAAAGAGAACGTATAGATATACAACTTTCATGAAGACACTCAAGCAAGATTTTGTTATTGATATGGAGAAAATTGAACCAGAAGAAAAGCTAAACAATATCAAATCAAAGGTCAGATAAAAGGCTTCAATCTAAGACCTATTCTCGAACGAATAGGCATAACTTTCTCTATAGATATCAGATCTAGGTCATTCTTGATGGTTTAAAAGAGAACATATAGATATACAACTTTCATGAAGACACTGAAGTGAGATTTTGTTATTTAGATGGAGAAAA
>JAOSBK010032293.1:0-11718 GCA_027568895.1 Erythroxylum shatona | reverse complement strand
AGTCAATCACCAAAATCATAATTGAATTCTTCAAAACAATTGTAGCTCCACATCTCTAGTTTAATTTGAAGCAAGAACCACCTCATTCGGAGCTTTATAGCTCAAGATATCCTTAAAATCTCAAATTATGTTCATAACCCGGTTATGCTCTTCCAACCGATCCCTCATTTTATTTCCATCAATCTTTTTCAATTCAAAACCAAAAGTTACCAATTTTTATGGAGAGGTATAAAAATTCAACATAAATCTATTGCTTCAATAATCACTTCATTTGGAGGTCAGTTGATGAAGTTATGGTTAAAAGAATCAAGTATGTTTATATCCTCAATCATATTGTACCTCTCTTGGTGCAATTGCCATAACTTTTGCTACAGTTATCATATTGATTTCATGTTTAGACTATTTGAAAGAAGACTTCTAGATATACAATTTTCATAAAGACTACAAAGCTGTATTCTGCCTCTAAAAGGGGTCAAAATTCTAATTTACTGTAGTTGTCCCGTGAATGTCCGTCATTCATGTCCGGTTAAAGGACATAGACTGGCTTGGGAGCCATTTTCACCCAAGAAGGTCTGTTTAACGGACCTAAAGTACCTTAAAGGACATTGGCGAGGCTGTGGGTCCTTTTTCACCCAAGAAGGTCCATTTAATGGACCTAAAGTCCATCTAACGAACATAGGGGTTCCCCAAACCCCTCCAAAGCCTCTCCAATGCTTCCTACATCCAATATAACGTCATATTCACTCATAAACTTCCCAAATCCAACTCTTCTGATTCAAACTCACTTCATATCAACTCAAACACTAAATTGATCTCATCAAACTCTCAATTCTCAACCCATTTGATTCATTAAAACCCCAATTTCTCATAACTCTCCATAGTTGTCCTATACGCACATCCTATGCAGCATCACATCTTGTAATGATCGTAACTTACCACTCTGATATCCAAAAATTACAATCTTTATGTTGTTGGAAAGCTAAGAGGATAATCCATGAATTTCTATAAGACAACTTTGTCTATTTCTAGCTAGAATAATCCAGTTTTACCCTAGAAATTAGAACACAAATTCTTACCCCTATGAAATCTTGAAAATTGTCCCAAATTTATTTCCTTAACTAATGCAACATCATTCTTATCCATTCATAATTCCTATTTTCTTTTCCATAACATCTCACTGAAGTGAATATATATGTAAATATATCAACCATTCATGCTCAACATTCATCATCGTCATCCATATACAAATTCACATTTCACATCCATACACAAATCCATATTTCATTAACATCGTAAATTAAGAGTTTTACAAACTTTAATGGCATTCCAAGCCATATTACATTATTAATATCAAAATCCAAAGACACAAAAGATACATAAGCCAATAGTTCTCAAAATACGACTAAAGCCTTGTGTTACATGAAATGACTTCAAATACAAAATATGCATATTCAGAGTGATGCCTTGTCTCTCTTTCACTCGATCTCTTTCTCATCACCTGAATAGGAGAAGGAGAGTGGAGGTGAGCTTAAAAGCTCGTGGGTAACATACTTATAACCAAGAAACAAGCAAAATCATTGAAATTATTCATTTGTCATAGAAAATTTTTTATTGAATTCAAGAAAAGCATAGTTCTCAACCAATTCACAATAATACAAATCATATATGCATCAACTTGACAATTCACAAATGCAATGCACAACAAATGGCTTGAGGGTTCCGTGGAACAAAACGGAGAAACCGAAGTTTACATCGTGAACGAAACGAGTCCACTTTTCGAATCTCGTGGGCCACAAGTGGGTAGCCGGGAGAAGGCTTTATGTCGACGTGCACGTGACTATGAAACGGTTCCTCTCTCACCCAAACAAAAGCACATAATCATGCTCAAAATCAATCATTTACAATTTCATATTCTCATGCTTTTTCTTCTTTCCATTCAAATCAAAATGCCATGACATAATTTAATGGCATGACAAGATCATATATCACAATGCATTTTTCCACAGTCATAACAATTCAAATCCAATCCATTAAGCATATACACACATATAAGCAAATTCTTAAAGTCGTTTAAAAACAATATATGCACATTTATGAAGTGCTTGAAACCATTTTTTTCTCTTGATTTAGAAAAACTTTAATGGCTCATTATTCAATTATAAACATGAAACCCACCTTGTTTCGCTTGAGAATCCAAACTCAATTGTTCCTTTCCTCTTGCTCTTGGATAAGGTTTCTCTTGATTTCCTAAATCAAACCAATTTTCCATTCAATTCCAATTCAAAAAATCCTTAAAACTTCAAAATCACAAAAATGATAAATTGGGCTTAGCATTAACTTACCCATGGCCTATCTAGGTTAGAAAAGCCAAAAACCTATTTTAGAAACCCTAAAAATCAAATGAGTCTCTCAAATCAACTTCTTCCTACACAACACCCATTCTTTACACAAAACTTTTTCTCTCTCTAACTCTTTCTCTAACAAAACAAGAAGAAGAAGATAAACATACCTTGATAAGATGATTTCTCTTTTTTTCTTCTTCTTTTCTCCCTTCCCTAGCTTCTTCGATTTTTCTCCCCCTCTTCTCTTTCTCTCACATTTTTCTCTTCTTTATTTTGACCTCTCACAACCTCTCTCTCCCTTCTTCTAATTCAAGCCCATTTATTAGGCTTTCTCCCCATTTTGCCCTTCATTAAACTTGTCCTTCCCATTTTACCCCTTGTGTCTATTAAACTAACATCTTATACTTCCAATTCCTTAACTAATGATCATGGAAAAATTGAAGGAATTTGATAATAATTCCTCCTATAAAAATGTTCCTCATTCTCTTAATTTATAATGACACCAAAATCATTCAATTTGGTTTGGTAATCTGAAAGTTATACCCCAAACAATTCCGAACTATTCTTATACTGAAACAATATTATGTACTCATATTCCATCTCAAAATTGAAATTCTTAGAGACTGAATTAGAACTCAATTTGATTAGGAAATTTGTATCCCTAAGTCTCTAATTTAATCCAAATCAAGAATCATCTCATTTGGATAACTAGAGAAAAAGTTATGGCTAAAACATCGAAGCATACTCAGTGAACAAGTTTCAACTACATTTCCCAACTTTTAACTTCCAAAATTTCACATATAACCTATCTTGTACCTGAACCATTTCTTACTTCATTTCTAATTCAAGAATTCTCCTTTTTCTTTACTCATGAATAACCTCCGACAATTTCTCATTTAATAGTTCGAACTTCCAAGAAAATTTTGGGATCCAACAATTCTCCCCCGCTTAAAGAATTTCGTCCTCAAAATTCTTACCTGAGTGATTAAGCAGATGGAGGTAATGCTATCTTATGTTTCCTCATTCTCCCAATTAACGTATTCACTTGAATAATTTCTTCCAAATGACCATAGTCAATAGACTTATACGGTCTTTCAATCACTCATTTAGTGATTCACTTTCTTAACTAGTTCCTCATTATATTTCAAATTACTCTTTTATAGTAGTTACCTTTTCGGCATAATTACCTATACCATACTTTCATCGCATTACTCTGGTTCATCTCATAATTTTAACTATAAGGATCATAGATTATCTCCTATACCATATCCAAATATAGATCTTGTATTTACTCAATCACGTTGTTCACCAGTGTAACCACATTATCAAATATGTACTTATAATAATTGGTCGACATAACTTTGAGAACTTCTACATATATCACTATCATTTGTTTCATTTTGCCATACATACGTTTTTAATCAATTTAGAGGCATAGATTCATAGCCATCTTAAAATTCTGATATCAAATTCACTAACACAATCTTATACTGGATCATAACTCTTATCATACTAATTAAACAATCATTCTAAATTCCATGTTCAACCTCTCAATTTCACATTGTTTGTACACATTAAATCTCGTCATTTCCACCTATGTCTCTATTTCTTTTTTAGTCAATTCATGAAAATATTTTCACGTCCATATCAATTCAAGTACGTGTCCACAAACTTTCCGTATCTTCTTAGTTTCTGACAAATCTTTATTCTTCTCACTATTTCTATCAACTTAAACTCTTTACAATTACTTATGCGTGTAACTCATACACATGTGCCCATGTAACATCCTAATTCTAGCGTGTTGGGCACTACTTTTGAAACCTAACTCTTGCTCTGATAGCACACATGTTGGATCCTGGGTTCTGAAGCCCAACTTTTGAACCATAAAACGTGAGCGTATTCTAAGAAATCACTTTAACCCTTTTTTGGTTCATTATTTCAATGAAATCTCTTTAGTCATCATTCTCATAACATCTCAAACCACACGGGGTGAGCCCAAACCTGTCAAGCACCAAAATCACCACTTGAGTTTTTTTTAGAATATTTCTAGCTCCATGTATCTAGTTTATTTTGAAGCAAGAACCATCTTAGTAGGAACTCTACGGCTCAAGGTATAAGCAAAATACCAAAGTATGTTTGGTAAACAACCAATTCATGCTCTTCCAATCAATTTCCTCCCTTTCTCTACATCAATATTTTCCAAATCAACACCAATGGATACCAAATTTTATGGTGAGATATAGAAATGTATTATGGATCTATTGCTTTAAGAATCACTTTATTTGGAGGTCGGATGATGAAGTTATGGCCAAACGAATCCAACATATTTATATCCTCAATCATATTGTACCTCTCTTGGGATAATTGGTATAACTTTCTCTTGAAACCTCTGATTGAGATCATTCTTAGATGGTTTGAAAGAGAACTTCTAGATATACAACTTTTATGAAAAAGTGAGATTTTGTTTTTAAATGGTCAAAATCGTGATTTACTTTGGCTGTCCTGTAAATGTCCGTTTAACAGACATACATGTCTGCCTAATGGACATAGACGGGCTTGGGAGCCATTTTCACCCAAGAAGGTCCGCTTAATGGATTTAATATCCATTATATGGACATTGGCAAGGCTGGGAGTCCTTTTTCACTAGAGAAGGTCCGTTTAACAGACCTAATGTCTATTTAACAGACATATGTCACCCAAAACCTCCTCCAAAGCCTCTCCAATGGTTCCTACATCCATTCTAACATTATATTCACCTATAATCTTCCCAAATTTAACCCTTCTAGTGCAATACCACTTCAAATCCATTCAAACACCATCTTTGTCCCATTAAATTTTCTAATCCCTACACATTTGGTTCATCAAGACCACTAATTCTCATCATTTACCATAGCTGCCTTGGGTTTACATCCCATGCAGCATCACCATATATAATACTCATATCTCTCAACTTTGATATCTAAAATTTGCATACTTTATAGCATTGGAAAGCTGAAAGAATAAGCTACAATTTTCATGGAGATGACTTTGTTTAATTCACCCTAGATTAATACAAATTTTCTCCTGAAGTCAGAACACACATTTCACCCTAATGAAAACTTGAATTTATCCCAACTTCACTTCCTCCATTACAACATCATTCATAACAATTCGACTACCCATTTGGAATTCATCAAACTCTCACATACATTCACTAATTAAAAAATTGTCTTTAATTAATTATAATATAATTAATTAAAATATAATTAATTAATTATTTAAAATATAATAAATTTTATTTTTCAATATTTTTATAAACTAACTACTATAAATGACAATGATAATCATTCATTCCTCTTAACTAGCCATCATAATTATAATGATAATATCCATTCTCATTCCTCACTATATTCATTCTCATTCTTATTATTATTTTTCCATATGAACCAACCGCCCCCTAAGTGTATAATGAAATACTGTACAAATTCTCACACCTAAACAATAAGGAAAAGAATAGACAAGTTCTATCTTCAATAAGATCTTCAAAAAGTATTAGATAAACAAAAAAATATTTATTAGTTAGAATTAAGTAAAAAGCCTATGGTAATTTGAATTTCCTCCTCAAAACATAATCAAATTTCTTCCACCAAAATTTTGACAACATCACAAAAACTTTCATTATCAAAAATTTTCCTTTCCTCTATATCATCGTAACTAGCAGATAGATACTACGCAAATGCGCAGTAATGTAATGCCCACTTAATTTAATTCTACGATTATTTATTTTAAACATGTTATATTATTATATTATTTAATGTATAAATGAAGAGTGTGTAATTTAAAATTTTGTAATAAAATTATAAATATTTAAATATTGAAATGTATATTTTCTTAAGAAGGTTAAAATTCTTTACTTTATTTAATTTAAATATTAATAATTGAATAAATTTGTTGTTAAATATAATTAAAATCTTTGGCGTCCTTATTAATTAAGTATAATTCACACACTCTCGTAGGTGTCACTGGAGCTCTTTTTCAATAATGTTTTAATGTCAGTGGGCCTAATAAAGTTAAATCTCATTGTATCTCTTAATTAAATATACTTAAAATATAGTTAATTAATTAATTTTGATAAAATTAAAATATTATTAAGTATTAAGTATATAATAATAAGGACGAATGAGATGGACAAACACGAAATTCCATCCCACCATCCAAATTATCCTACAGCTCATGTTTTTCTAATTATTAATTATTATTAAGCTAATCATTCATTCCTTCCTTTAACTGATTATATTTTAATTATATTTTAATTAATTAAATATAATTTAAGTATACTTAATTAAAAATTAAAAAATAAATTTTTTTATAGGCATTAATATAAGCAATAATTAATTGTTAATAATTATTAATTATATATCAATTACAACTGTGCATGTTATTTGTTTTTTTTTTTGTTACTACTTAATTAACACCTATATGATATTATAACATCTTTTATTAAATAGTTAATTAATTAATTAAAATTAATTGATAAATTGATTATAATATACTTAATATTGCTCTTTAATTAATGATATTTAATAAATAATAATAGCATGTATGATTGTGACTAATATATAATTAATAATAATAATAATAATAATAATAATAATAATAATAATAATAATAATAAGTAATTACATAATGTATGATTTTTTAATGATAACGATTAATAAAAACATGTGATAATTTAAAATTAATAATAACATAAATAAAACTAATTAAGAGCTACTGTGAGATTTAACTTTTTTAAGCGCATTCACATTAAAGCATATGTGAATTATACGTAAATAATTATTAACATTTAATTATTACTTTTGTTATTATTAATTATTTACTATTCTTCGGTATATACTGAACGTACATGTTGTAATTAATTATTAACATTATTAAGAATTTCTAATTTTTTATTGAGTGCTTTAAGCACAACAAATATCACATAGCCTCTATAATTGCATCCAAAATAGCAAGAGGTCTACAAATAATTCAATAACAACTCCTACAAAATATTTAACTGCTCGTAATCATGAACAATCTGACAAAATCTATGGCTTTCTGCACTCTTCATTCCTTTTGTAAGCTCCTCACATATTGTCCTTCCTCTCGATCATATTTCATTGTCATCTGAATTCTTTAAATCTATCTAGTGGTGAAATTAAATCATCTATACCGCATCCATAGCTGCAAATTTGATACCTGCACACTTCATCAGCGACATGCATCAATCCATCCTACAAGTAGGCTCCAAAACTACCCTCAAATACTAGATAATGTAAAGAAAAAAACACATTAAAGGTCAAGAAAAGATGCAAAAAATGCTAAAGATAAAATAAAATAGAACTAAAACCCACAAAGAAGCACCTAAAATAGATGAAACAACCAATCCATTCTATCAATTCATAATCCCAAGGATTAAGAACATGCAATCTTTCAAACTTCGGCCACTTAAATGTCCAATTACTACACACATCATGACTATGGCCATATATAATCAAACTCAAATTATGACACTATCAATCAAAGGCAAGCATAGATTCAAAATGGATCTTCCTCACTGAATTCACTGATTTCACTCAAGTGTTTTGCTCAAGACTTCCTATAGAAATGTATAATTCCATAAGCTTGAAAATATATCAATTCTTCTATACAGTGGTTATATGCAAAAATTGATCAAAGGGACTTTACTATGAAGGTTATAATGGGGCTAGGGTTTATGGTATGACAAAGAGGTTTAAGGGCTCATCACAAGCACTCACAGAGTACTAAGTATGCAAAAGGACACGAAATGATTTCTGAGACATATGAATGGATATAACTAACTATTCCCCACTTCTTGCTGCTACTGTATGTCATTCTTTTCCTTTTCCTTTTCTTTTTTTCTTTTTTTTTATTTCTTTTCAAAAAATCAAGAAACACAACTAAAATTAGTAGCTACATGTAATGTGCTGCAAAAGTAGAGATATGACGAAAGCTACACAAAGTGTCTAATTTTTTTTTTGTTAAGAATCCCAAACTGATGCAACTTAGCACTCTATGATAGGGTAAACTAATGGGGTTTAAGGTTTAAAATAAAGGTTTTTTACAAACAAAAAGATCAAAGGCTCCAAGGGGTTTGCAAGGGACAATGACATAGGTTGTTGTTTAAGTCAAGGGCTAAAAGAGCAAGGCCCTTAACATTTCTATTTAACATGCATCTAGTAGATTCAAATTGGTTCAAGGCAAGTTCTGGGTGTACTACCTATGGAAGTATCACATAATCAAATAAATGATATGGCTATGGAATAGAGTCATATAGGGCCAACTCCTCACTTAGGCTCAAATGAAAATCTATCATGTTTCTATACATCACCTAATCACTAAAGTATCAATTTCTAAGTAAGCCTATGTAACCAACTACTTCAGCCAATCCATATGGCTCACCTTCTATCCAAGTGGCCTAATTCAATCTTCAAGCATATGACTCAATCCTGTTCTGACTACTATGATAGAATTTCAAGGCAACAACTCCTAACCTAATATACAGCCTAATATACTACAAACAAAGAACATAATTACTAAAACTAAAAACCACAACACAAAACAAGTACCAATGCATAGTCACAAGAGAATTAAAAATGACTAACAAACAAATACAAAAAACAAAAACAATAAAAGAGGGAGTTTGAAAAGCTTATGAAGAGGGTGGAGGTGATGGGATTGGAGATGGCACGTGAAGTCCTTGCATCTCCCAAGACTTCTGGATTTTCTTTTCGAGGTTTCATTATTGGCGGGCTATCAAATGCATTTGTTCATTCATTTGATTGAGTTGCTACTATTTCTTTTTGCTACTGTTAGCCAGGAGTATCTATACTCTCTCCTAACCTGTTGGCCCCTCTGGTTCCTCACTTGATTCAAATGAGTCCACAGAAACTCTAGAACTAGAAGCCCACCTAAAAACCTTTGCTTGACTGCAGTGCGTGTCTAAGGGTCTCGAAGCTCCATGCTGTCATATGATAATATTTCCACACGTATTAAGTATGGTGTATCAAAATACTCAAAAGGAACAGAGTTAGTCCAGTAAGATCAATTTCAAAATGTTGGGCCAAAGCAGTGGCTAGATAACCCATTTCTAATGATGTTCCCTTCTTTGCCATAGATTGGGTCAAAGATTGAGGAAAAAAAAGAGAACATGTTAGGTTTAATCCTTTCATCTATGCAATATAATAACAACAATTCCTTAATGTAACATTTATTGATTTGAGTTTTACCAAACATAGCATTACACATGAATTTGTGCAATAGTAACCATTCAAGATTAAGAATGTGAGAGTTCGATGCATTGTGAGCACTAAACTCAGGCAAGTCAGTTAAAGCTTCCAATAAATTGTAGATGAGAAGTCTTGATGAGTATCTTTTACTTGTGACTTAGAAAGCTAAAAAAGTTGACCTAACTGTCACGACCCGATACCACATCGGGCCCATGACAACTGTCGCATAACCAAACTAAGGACACTTACGGTATTCTTAATCTAACTATGCAAGGCTAACTGAATATCTATTCTTTTCGTTTTTAAAAAATTTGGCCAACACAATGGTTGTGTTTTAAAATACCAAAAAGTTGTAAACAATTTCAAACACACTTCTATATTCATATCCAACCATAACTTCAGGACTTTAAAGTCCAGTCAAGGCAATCTCAACAATAGTATCAAAAGATTCATACATAAAGTCATTTATAAAACACAAGGAAATCAAAAGTTAACTTACAAAATCATAAAGCATATCTACATAAACAAAGTTCATGAGCCATCAGACCATAACAGTACAAAATAGGAAACTACCCATGTATGGTAATACCCCAAAAATGTCAAAAGGCCGCACTATCCACTTTGAGCTTCAAACTCACTAAATTAACCTGCAAGATTGGAAAGTGGAGGAAAGACATATATCACAAATAGAATTCGATTCATACTGAAATGGTGTAGATAACCTATGAAGTGAATATATATCACATAGAAAACACATAGGCCCAGCCTATGACTCAACGTATATTGGTTAGGAACCATATAGGCTTAACCTATTAACTCACTCATCCGGTGAACATAAGTTCTAGTTCTAGTACACAAAAGCATAAAAACATCATATGTATAAATCAAATATCGATAGGAAAACCAATATCAAGATAAGCCAAACCAATCATAAGTGACACCACTAGTTGGCCAAACTAATGTGCACACCCACCAATACTCAGTGTTGACTCAACTTTCATCTGTGGTGTGTCCAAACTATAGTCAACAAGAGTGTCATAACCCTAGGTGATGACCTGACGTGTCTAGACCCTATGTGTGGAATTACCCGCGAGTCCTGTAGAAAGGTGTCGATACGGTGACCTGACTTTCAAGTACCAGTGTCAAAGGTATAAGGGTTGCTTAATCAATTGTGTCTAGCACACGATTGGCCAATCGTTTCCTCACCAATCATAAAAATCATATACAAAAATTAAGTACAAAAATTAAGGGTACAACAGTCGCTTAATCAGTTGTGCCCAGCACACGATTGGCCAATCATTTCCTCACCAATCACAAAAATCATAAAAATTAAGCATCAAGGGTACAACAGTCACTTAATTAGTTGTGCCCAGCACACAATTGACTAATCGTTTCCTCACCAATCTCAAAAATCATATACAAAAATTAAGTACAAAAATTAAGTAAAGCATTATATTTTTATTTATCGGTCCAACCGATAAAATGAAACCATACCATAGCTCGAAGCCAAAGGAGGATAAATACATTCAGAATACATGACTCGATTATGCATTTGAAAATTCTAAAACACTGTTTTATGCAGTAAAAGTCATCTTTTAAAATCCAAATGCAAAGTTTTTCAAAAGCCTAGTTTCAGAAAAATAAAGTATTGTTCTTTGCACTTTAAACTCATGTTTGTAAAAAAAATAACATTTCTCAAAATACGTAATAAAAACATCAGTTTCAAAACAATGTCATTTGTTAAATACACTTGTATACTAGCATCTATTTGAGATTCAGTTCTACTATGCATTATCTAGGTTCAAAATTCACATACTAGTCATCTTACATATCTTAGAACGTTCTAATCCCAATTGAGAAATATGGTTTTCCTAACTCACCTTAACTCACCTCAAAAGAAGATATTTACTCCCTTAACGTCAACAATCCTCGATACGAGCTTCTTGATTCACAGCTCTGAGCCTTTATACATAAAAAGGCATACGATGAAAATACTACTTAAACATAAATTTCATATTTATACACCATCATATTAGCTTCTCTTTTGCATTTTCTAAGGCATTTAATGCCTTTAATCTAAACTTACTCATTTCATGACATAATTAAGC